>CAIGRT010087751.1:0-11090 GCA_903798405.1 Fraxinus platypoda
TCCCAAATCCTTCAATTTGAACTGAGAATGTAAGAAGCCTTTCAAAGAGTTAATAGTCTGAACATTTGGACTAGTGATGACTATATCATCCACATACACCAATAATGCTATAAACTGATCTCCTTGCCCTTTGGTGAATAAGGAATAGTCAGCTTTCGATTGAGTAAAACCAATTAATCAATGCTTGGGAAAATTTGGAGTTCCATTGGCGTAATACTTGTTTGAGTCCATAAATGGACTTGTGTAGTTTACGTACCAACCTCTCCCCCTGTTTGGCAATTTTGGGAGTCTAATAACCAAGTGGCAAGTCCATGTATACTTCCTCAAATAAGTCTCCATTTTAAAATGCATTGTTAACATCCAATTGCACCAAGTGCCATTTTCTATAGACTACAAGCGCTAATAACAATTTGATAGTGACGGTTCCATTGGTGTGATGCTTGTTTGAGTCTATAAGTGGACTTGTGTAGTTTACATACCAACATCTCCCCTTGTTTGGCAATTTTGGGTGTCTGATAACCAAGTGGCAAGTCTATATATATTTCCTCAAATAAGTCTCCATTTAAAAATGCATTGTTAACATCTAATTGCACCAAGTGCCATTTTCCATAGGCTGCAAGCGCTAAGAACAATTTGATAGTGACAGTTCCATTGGTGTGATGCTTGTTTGAGTCCATAGTTTACATACCAACCTCTCCCCCTGTTTGGCAATTTTGGGTGTTTGATAACCAAGTGGCAAGTCTATATATACTTCTTCAAATAAGTCTCCATTTAAAAATGTATTGTTAACATCCAATTGCACCAAGTGCCATTTTCTATAGGCTGCAAGCGCTAAGAACAATTTGACAGTGACTATCTTTGCCACTGGAGATAAAGTGTCAAAGTAATCAAGTCATTCTTGTTGGGTGTAACCTTTGCAACCAAACGGGCTTTATGCCTTCCAATAGTCCCATTTGATCTATACTTGATTTTATATATCCATCGACATCCTACTGAATGTTTACCAATTGGCAAAGCAACTACAGACCATGCATGATTTTGTTCCATAACATCTAGTTCAAGTTTCATGGCTGCACGCCATTGAGGATCTCTCACTGCCTGATGAAAAAACAGTGGTTCATGATGATATGAGAAAATTAGGACTAGACGTCTGTATGTAGATGTCAACTTTTCGTAGTATACAGATTTACCAATGTGATAAGGCAGATGAGGATATGGCTGGGAACTTTGAGCTATCAAATTGCAATGACAACGTGATGTGTTGGCAAAAAACAGTTGGCTGCAAGAATTACTTTTTATTTAAACTGTCCAATGACATAATGTCGCGTGACATTTTGTAAACAAAATTGCCATCCATGTTGTACACCAAGCATGATTCTGAATTAGGTAGCAAGTTGGGCCAGTCAATTTCAATCCTCATTTAGCGATCCACGGTCAGTTGAGTGCTTGGAAATTGTATAGTTTGGCCTAAATAGGATGCAAAACTGTGTGTAACTATCCAACATTTGGGGATGCCAACTTCAAATCGAATTTGTGCTATAATTTTTAAGTGTCTTAGCAACAAAAATAGTGTGTTGACCGTTTGCTACCTTGTAAACAAGTTTTCTTTGTTTTAAAGAAAATAAAATTGGAAAGGTTTCCTCAATCTTATGTTCGTGCATCTAATACTTATACTTTATGTAATACTTAGTCAAATAAGGGCAAATTGTGCTAAATTTTGTGAAGATTTATTGTCTGAAACGAGAAACCTTAATACCATTGTAACTGTGACTGAAATTAATGAAAATATTTGTGACACTTGGTAAGGCAATTACAATCACTCTATAGCATAGTGTTTTCTCAATAAGGAACTCTCGTGGAAAAAACATAGTATAATCTATTAATTATTTAGTGAATTTCAAGAAATTGATCTTGAAGTGTACTATTTTAATTATTGTAAACTCTTATTTCTTGTTTAATGAAAAAATTCTCGAAAACCACATAAACAACCTCAACTTCGAATAATATCATCCATTCTCGTACAAATATTTATTAACGGGGAATTTGGTGGGTACTTATGATCTAATCAATTACTATTTTATGTATAAGAAAAACCTTAATGCTCTTCAACGAACGCGTTTTCTCTTGAATTTTTGAATCGTGAAAAAAGTTTGCATATAAATCAATAAAAGGCACTCTCGTAACTTCTTTTTTTGACGTATTTGGTATATTAGATGAATTAAAAAATAATAATAATAAGACATCTTCCAATATTTAAATACAATGTAACAGCTGATTAAAAAGGAAATTAGCATAAGAAATAGACAATGATTCATAATTTCTTACCTAGAATGCAAGCGCAGAGTACGAAAATATGTCTTACTTTGCATGGGAACAAAAGAACAATATATTATAAGAAAGAGATGTACACTTGAACAAGGACAAGTTCGAAGAAAAAAACATGAAAAAGAACATTAAAGTGAAAATTAGATCACCCGAGACAAAACAACCTTCAAAACAATAGAATATAGATCAAAAAGGACAAAATATATATACTAGAAAACACAAACAACAGCGACGCGGAAATTAGTTCACGGCGCTGCAAATCCTTCTTATGATCCCATTTTGACCGGTGAGGGGTTCGATGTCTCCCATTTTGATCATGGCTGCACCAAAGTCCGATGAGAAAGTACGAGGATTGTTGCTATATTGTGTCACAATACTGTCTGTTGATCCTCCGCTGAAAAGAACTTGATCTGATTCTAACAAACCCTTCCTTTGGATTAAATTCTTGTAGTAATTGTTATCGAATGAATTGGGTGTCACCAAATCGAGTGGTGATAAATTTCCATCACCACCATTTCTAGGGCATTGGCGTCGACGGGTGCTGGCGAAACCAGCATCGATGTCTGTTCCATTGCTGTAGATTCTATCGCGAAATAGACGACATTGTGCCTGCCCAATTGTGTGTGCACCTGTCCAATAAGTAGTACAATTTCGTTAGGCTCGACTTAATCTGTTAACCAGTACATATATTACAAGAAGCAGCTGCATAATTTACCTGACAAAACCACCATGTCTCTTTCATTTAGTCCTTTGCCATTAAAGTTGGATATAAGTGTCGGGAGGTCGTCCCGAAAGCTAGGAAGATTACTTTCCGCCAGTGATCGGGTTGCCGTAGTCGAATCTCTCCTCCCGAGCTTCACTGTCCATGAAGGACCGCCCACCGCGGCAGATGCATCCCGCGCTGCCACCGCTAGGATGTCGGCACAAGAAACAACTCCAGGGCATATATTCTCCACCGCGCTCTTGGCGGCGTCTATGACTTCATAACCTCTTGCCGAATTATCATTAGGCCCCGCAGTTTTCTCACTTGTAATGCCGGGGGCGTCGTCCAGTAGTATTGATGCATCACATCCCTAATAATATGAAAAAAAAAGTTAAATATAATCTTCAACACGTCCCTTCGTGTAAGTTCAGAGCGACATTTTCAATTTTCAACGTGTAAAATTATCTTTAACCTGAACAAAGCAATCGTGAAAATGGAGACGAATGAGAGACGCAGCCATCCTACGCTCGCTCGACACAGCTCGTCTAATGGAAGTTCGAATTGTACTAAGCGCATTCGGACACGTACTATCGTAAAACGTAGATGACAATTGCGCTTGGCAAGAGATCATGAGCAGGAAAAATATAGCAGCAACAGCTGCATAAATATTGCCAGAATTCATCTTGAAAATATTATATATTTAACTATAAAATGTACACAAAATCCGTAAAAATGAAGAAATCTAAGAATATTAAGTATTGTTCTAAGATGTTTATGAAAGTATTGGAGCAAAATGAAGAATTTATAGTGCAAATTTTACTACAAATTCAACGTTACATGCACATACATGACTAATTCAGCTGTCTGTTTTTGAAAAGATCAAGTCTTGTTTTTTAGCGACGAAAGTTACACATTGCTACTGCAAACTATTCTTCCTCATCTATGTATGCTTTCTGACTTTTGGTTGGTATAACAAAATTATGAATTTTATTCTATCTATAACTATCTAAACTTTTAGACGAAATAGCTCCGCATTAATATAGTAAATAAAGATTCAAATTTCATATAGTTTCGTGCAGCTTGTTTAAGAAAATTTCACGTATCAAGCATTTCAAGAAATATAAACATGAACTAAACATAGACGTACGGCGTGTTAGTTTTACAATACAAATATAAATAAATAATCCATGACTTCTATAATAATTTTTTTTTTTTTTTAATTTAGGATCTGTTTGACATGGTTTTTGCTTCTATTTCTTATAGAAGAGCTTGCTGAAGAAATTATATTAAGCCGCCTTGTTCTAAAAGTTTTTTTACTCAAACAAAGCACTTCTCAAAATAATCCAAACACGTAGAAAAATTTATTCTTAGTTAGAGAGACAATTTTCGACCTTTGAAAAGTCATATCAAACGAACTAGCAGCAGTAGTTGAATAATACTTCTACCGAATTTTGGAATTATTCAAGTAAATGGATAATTATTATTCATTGGATGTGCATGCATCGAGGCATATTGTGAAAGGCTGCTCTAAGCAAGCTAATTAAGTAAATAATATTAAAGTGAAGCACTTAATGTCAAGGGGGCAACCTCGGACTTTTCGTCTGGTCAATAAAATTAACGACAACATGTAATAAATTAATAATTAATTAATTCCAATCTCTTAATCTTATCACGTTTTAATTAAGGAACGTCGATTTGTGGGGTTTGGTCGTTTGGTCATGAATTCTTAATAGTTTTGTTATTCATTTTAAAAACGAAATTTATATCTCGATAGATCCTGAAAAGCTATATAATAGTTTGAACGTAAAAATTCCATATCCGCCTATAAAAATATTTTCTTACTTCAACTCGAAAATTTGGCATGCCCGTAAAGTGGTAAGAATGTTATTATCTCGAACGTCTTTGTTACTTGTAAATTCTTATTCTTTATGATAAAGATGATTTGCTTAAAAAATTAAAGTAGCAGTCTGTACAAAAGAATCTTAAAAAAAAGTGCAAGAACACGTCTAATAAAAGATTCATGTGACATAATTAAAGTTTAACATTCAAACTTGTCGGAATATTAATTTATAATTTAATATAGTAAATTAATACGACTAATTAGTAAAGGTTCATAGAGCTAAAATCCCTAATTTGTAATAGTCAAATTCGACTACCACTACACAAAGGCACAAAAATGAAAAATGCAATCCGAAAAAGAAGTGCTTTTATGCGAACATTTGATATGATATTGTCTAAAAGTTGAAGGAACGGGCTAATTCAAGATAGTGTAAGAGTATAAATTTCAATCAATTCGGATGCAACAATGGAAGCTCTTTAGTATCCTGCAGCTACGGAAATGAAGCTCCAAGGTTCAAGCGAAGGGTAAGCTAAGAAGAGGTCGAGGGCAAAATAAATAAGAAAATCGAGTAAAAACTTATTAGGGATTCCCTTGATTGGTCTAGATCACGTCTTCGTTTGGGATTGATCTCCCCTTAGAACTCTCGATTGAATAAAAGAAGACAACGAGTAAAGGTTTTGATCGAATATCAGAACATCTGCAGCGCTCAATCAAGTCAAAATCAGAACTTACGTGCTTCGAGATGTCCTTCCCTTTGCTCGGCAATTTGGTGTACTTTCGTTGTGTAGTTAATAGTCTTTTGTCATATCTTTCTTTTGAATCAAACGCTTCCATTTTATTTCATAGTTTATCTTTACTTAACAATGTAGTTGTGGTTCATTTCACTACTTTATCACCTAAAATGGTAATAAAGTGGTCCATCAGTTGGCATATTTTGCTACTCATTTATTGGTTAAATTGTATATCCCATTTTATTTCTTCCACAGTTCGATATTAACTAATGAAAATTTCACTTTTATGCTTAAAAAATCAATATTTAACCATTGTTTGAGTCATCCTTTAAAATATTTTTTTTCTTTAAATTCATTTTCAATCATACACCCTCTCAATAAAATAATTTTGCATTAAAATAATTTTACATATAATGCAGTAATTGCAGTTGCCAAAACAATGCCGACCTGCCCATATAATTGGACCTATGAGTTAAAGTTCGGTGTTAGCTAGCTTTATTCGAATTCGAAGAACTTCTCGAGTCATACTTTAGGTCATTTTCATGCTATCTAAAGAAACATAAATCAAATCTAAGAAGGAAAATATCTTAGATTCTTGGACAGTTGCGATCGAGGTGATGTTCAAATCTAGACCATGTCTTCTTATTAGACTAATGTGAATGTATGAGGTCCCTCTATATCATGAAACTTTGAATAAAAAAGATATGCCATCGGGGAATTTCTCGTATAAAATTAAGGACTTGTATGATCCTCATTTCTAAAACTTATTTTCAATCATGCATTTTATAGGATCCATAACTTTTATCGACGTTTAAACCAGAAGTTTCATAAACTTTTTATCAAAATACATTAAAAATCTGATTTTTAGCTAAACAAAATAGGTACTAAAGATACTAGTTTTATAGTAATACGGAAAAGACAAAAAAAATAATAAACAAAAAAATTAAGCAGGATAACGAAGGTAAAGAAAAGATGCGAATTCATTCAGACTAAAATCAGCGTCATCGTTAAAAGAAAAATGTTTATAGATTGATGAACACTCGAATTTACAAGTAGGCATAAAAGCATTATCAAATTGTCAGCAACTCCTGAAAAAGGAAGGTGAATGGAAGAGGCAAATGTACATCAGTCTATGGTAAAGAATGCATAGAACTTGCTAAAATTTAATTCACTTGCTATTCTGATTAACAGAATTTTAATGACCTTACAAGTCACAAGACAATGAACAAAAATCAGCTCAAAGTTAGGGAAAAGAGCAGAATTCGACCTTACACAAAAACAGCAATTGGATTATATGGACAATGAGATGAATTTGCCAGTTCAACTAGGTTTTTATACTTCATTCTTTCTCCAAAGGTGTGATGTTCTTCTCTCTCAGAAAACAATGTGGTATTTGAAAGTCATTGGCAGGGTACATAGTTGCCATGAACAAGGTCGCTTCTTTTCTTGTTTTTATTTAGTTCTTCAGTTATTTACTGTGGAAGGGGGATGACACGAGGTGCCCTAGGGAAGTAAACTAGTAAATTATCAGTTTCAGGAAACCCAGAAAGCTCATACACCCTGTCCCCCACTCTCAAAAAAAATAAATAAAGATAAGAATGCTTCCATACCTTCTCTTTCTGTTTGAAGATTGAGTCAATCTTCTTCATGTACTCATCAGTCACTTTCTGCAAATAAAGAATACAATAGTCAAGGTCAGTCTACAGCCAATAAACAACTTTCCGGCTTATTAGCACAAAGAAAATCAACTTGGTCTACATTTGTGAAAACCAACATCTAATCTAGGTACCTGCAGATCAATAGAGAGATCCTTCACATTGTCTTCAGAGAGCTTTTTCTCCTGCAAGATACTTCAATATATTAACATAACACCAGCATATAAAGAAAGGGAAGAGGGGTATTCTCCAGACCTTTTCAAGTTTTTCATAGGATTTAATAGCATCTCTTCTTATGTTCCTTATAGCCACCTAAATCCATTGAGAGCAACTTGAGGTTATTTAAAGGATACAATCAAAGACAGATAAAATATTCTTTTTATATGGACAAATATAGAATAAACTTCACTAATTGATAAAGAAAGTGAACCTATAAGACCAGCCCAAAAAATCACACAAAGCAACCAAAAGGTTTCAACATAAATGTCATTTTTGTCAAAGAACAGTTATGATCAAATCTGCTGCCGTGTATGACAAACCAGGAATACGAATCAATTAGTGACACCAGCCAAATATTTTTGTTGGCATGACATAACCAGAGGAAAAAATAAAAATAAGTCGGCATTAGGCACTCAAAAGTATCCCTCTTGCACGCCCATCGTGGAGGAGGTGGGACCACCCCTTTCGGGTAAAATTGTTTTAGCGTCTATAATTGGGTCCAAAAATTTGAAGGAAAGAACTCAAAGACCACACTGAAAAAAGAAATGCAGCAGATCTCCATTAATGAAATAGCTTTAACATCACAACGAAGGCAACTAGTACAACAGAACCTTCCCAAGAATCGCACAAATTGGGAGAGCAAGTCATTTGAACCATATGTTATAGATATAAGTATACCTTCCCTTCTTCGGCCTGTTTGGCGACAATTTTTGACAGCTCCTGAGATAAACAATAGAAGAAGATAAATATTCAATATAACTATTACAGCATGTGTTACGGAAAAGCGTAGATTGATATATGCTCTATTAAGACTTTTATACGCGATTTTATGATATTGTGAAAGAGCAAACTCTACAATCTATTTCAAGCAAAATTGGTTATGGGCACAACTGCATGCGTCATTAATAACTAGAAAAGAAATGCGCTCATTATGATCAGGTATGTGACGCGTGCATCAATCTCAGGACTCGGCTGACAGTTGACTTGACTTTCTTTGGGCTGAAATTTCTTTTTACTAGAACGGGTGTATCCCCTAGAGTTTGCAAAGGCACCAGTTATGCAAAGACACGTTGAAGGAACTATTGCACTATAAAAGAAGCGATGAAAAGCCTGGTAGGTAACAGTAAAATCAGTTACAGGGCCGTTCATGCAATAAAAAGCCAATGAGATCTATGAACAGGATTTTCTGTATCATTTTGACAGGTGGGAATCATAGGATTGAAAACCTGGATAGAGAAGTAATAGAAGGCAAGGAGCTAACAGGAAGTTAAAAAATTTCAATATCAATGAAACCTGTTCATGAAAATCTCATCTTTGAAAGTCAAACTCAAAGAGTTAGAAGAATGTAAAACTAAAAGTCATATATTTCCTCAGTCAGCAAATAATAACTTCCCTACATACAGGATCAATTGAAACAAAGTGTAGCTAAATATTTATGACTCAAATGATATATCATTGATACCCAGTTACCGCAAACACAATTGTCATAGAACAGCATCAAAAGTAACCGAAAATCAGATACTGTAGATGGGCTATAGAACGCACTTGACTAAGCACTAGATCAAAAAGTACCTTCCTCCTTTCTGACGTCAGTTGAGGGAGAGTCAATCTAATAACGTCTCCATCATTATTTGGTGTCAAACCAAGGTAAGAGCTGACAATTGCCTTTTCTATAGCCTTCAAGCTGAAAATGATCAAATACATGATTGGACCACCGAATGATGTATACGTGTAACTAAAATTTATATAACAAATGACAGAGATGCAACTTTTGAAATTTACAAACATCAAAAACATCTAGCCAATAGAAATGTGATAATATAATTAATAGTTCTAGCTCACTCTTCTGTAATTTCGTAAGTGTAGTTCTCAAAATTATAGACATTTCAACAAAGTCCATTCACATTTCCTGGAGGTCCTGCATAGCAATAAGCCAATAGCCATTCCTTTTACCGCATAAGCTTCTTTTCAAAAAAGGAAAAATGAAACAAAGCCACTTTTCGATTTACCCTAGCCATAAACCAGTCGAAATCTTAGTGGCTAAAAGTCAAATCACAGCTACTGATTGTCAACATAAACTCAAATTTACTCTCGTTGTAGCAAGAGATCACCATACCTGGATTTGCCGTAAGGCTGCACCATGAGAGAACTTGCATCGGGAGTACTGATTTGAGCTATGCTCTTCAAGGTCACTGGTGTTCCATAATACTCAACCTGGGACAGGGAAGTAGCAGAAAGGTTCAGTTTTTAAAAAACTAAAGATGCCAACGTTCAAATCCAGATTATAAAAACTAAATTTCGGTTGCAAGTCATTCACGGATGCACGATTTCACTAAGAGTCTCATATTTTTCGGTGACCTATTATCAAGTTTTAGGTCGTAAGTCATTCTACATAGTTTCATTGCAAAACTTCATGAAGCTCAATGTGATAGCTTAAAAGAATATGGCCCTGTTTGAGCCAAATTATTATAGAATGAAAATGAAAAATATAGCCGTTATTGGGGTCCACACAAGAGATAGAAATTTTGAATTTAAATGTTGATGTGATGGATAAAAGTCATATTTTTCATTTTAATGAGATAATAATGCAGATCAAACGGGGGCTATAGGCGAACAAGCAGTCTTAAAATTAGGCTATTTGTGGCACCTACAACCTTTTTATTGTCCGACAACCAAATCTTTGGATTTTGTTCTTGTGGCCGATAAACAGTACACCAAATCTTTCTCTTTGAACTTAACTCTCTGGTCAAACTTTGGACAGAAGAAGGTATAAGTGTTATATCCTAGATCCAATCAATTTAGGTNTATACTAGATCCAATCAATTTATGTTGTAAACACTTTTAATATGTTAATGTATTTATTTTTGCAAGATCTATTATTTATTAAAACTACTATTCTAATAAATTATATTAAATAATAGAGTTCGTAGATTTAAGTCTTATTAATTTGTTAATCACAAGAATTTGTGATTGTGAGATACAAATTACAATATGATTGAATCTTAAATCATCCGTGATTGTAAATAATAACGAGATACATATATCATTATTACGGATAGACCATCACGTGTAGCATTTCTTGTGAAATAAGTAGCTAAACTCACGAGCTAAAGTGTGGTAACTCTTAAATGAACACGTGAATGTTTTGTTATACAACAAAACATTGGAGACACACTGGAGAGATTCTACATGGATAACTATCTGAGTGTCAATGGTTAATCTCTAATATTCGATAGTGGAATTGGTCCTTCGACTTGTGGACATCATAGTGTCTTATATGAGGACAGTCATATTTTGGTAATATTGGATGTTACTCTGCAATCTTTCGGGTATGTCAAGAATCATATGAAGATTGTGAGTGATTAATAGAGAATTTGTCACTCTTGGATAGTAAGATATTATGATCTACATTTCATTTATTTAAGTTGATAACAAAATTCTTGGTCAATATACTTATAAGTCAAAAATGAGTTTTCGACTTATATTGACTTAATAGTAGGATGAAATATATGATCGATAATTGAGATTGACACATATTCATATATTGTAATTGACCGGATAATATTGACAAAAAATTATAGTTTTTGGTAAACGAACAAATTTGATTTTGTCATACC
>CAIGRT010087770.1:0-14714 GCA_903798405.1 Fraxinus platypoda
TCATATTTGATCCTTCGACACGCTTTGTTAATCCACACTATTGTTATTGACACGTATAATACAATTTGAGACTAATATTGTAGCGAATGATTATGATCCGACCAAGCGCACAACTGACATTATTTGTAATCATATTGCCTTCAACATTTTTTGTTGAATCACACTGTTGTTTTCAGAACGTATAATAAAAGTGGAGACTAATATTGTATCGAATGATTATGATCCGACCAAGTGCATATGTAACATTACTAGTAATCATATTTCATCCTTCTAATATGTTTTGTTAAACAACACTGTTGTTATTGACATATATAATAAAGGTGAAGACTAATATTGTCTCGAATAATTATTGATCCGACTAAGTGCATAGCTCACATTATTATCTTGTAAACTACTACCACTTACTAAGAAAGGGACTAATGAACCATATAAAATTAGCTGCAAAATGACCACACCCTAGTGGACATATAAACAATAAATTCAAGATCAAAAGTGACATTGAGCCAAACCATGGCCCTTTCTTAACCCTAACATCTTTACAATTCAAGAAACATAATAGATGAACGTTAATGTAGAGGTGGGCCATATGGCCCACGTCTAACGTTGATGGATTTTCTCCCTCAATTGCTTGATGTACATATACGACTATGGGCTTGTTTGAGCCCTGCTTTTGTCAAAAAAAAAAAAAAATGCATTTTTGAATAGTGTATTGATGGGAAATGTGTGGTTTAAAAATAAGGAAAAATTTTGAATTTACGTGTAATATTATTTTATTGAAGAATGCGCAGTTGAAATGAGGCCAAAATACTGTTCAAAAATGCCTTTTGTCCAAAGAACGAGACTTACAAGGGCTATATATATATATATATATATATATATATATATATGTATACTTGCAAATTTATGCAGACAGCTAGCATGCATGGTCACGAGAGATTTATCCTTATTATTTAGACAGAGACTATATTGATCAAGTTATTCCATGCCTTGTATTAATTTTATTCATGATTTTATACATATAGTTTAATAGCGTGCACCTAACATACTTTGAATGTAGTAGGCTTTGTTTGAAGTTGTTTGAGATCTCTTAGCTGAGGAAGAAAGTAGCTCTCGGTTTAGATAAATGTCAGATTTTTAGTAAATTTTAATAAAAGTTAATGGAACGTGTTATTGAAAAATTGTGGATCACATGAAAAGCAGCATGGTCAAAATTAACTATTGAATTTTATTTAGATTTTAATCAATTTTTTAAGTTGTACCAAACGGGGCTAACTTTGAAAATAAAAGGGCCGATTCACCTTTCACCTAAAAGACCAAAAAGCCCTGATGAAAAGAAAATTATTACCCGAGTGTTCTCCCTAGAAGCTAGGGTATAGATATTTATCAGGTTATTCGACTTCGATGGTGAGTCCTACTAGAAATTCTTGAAGACATTTGTATATCGATGCAGAAATGACATCTTTTTCGAATTCATATCTTTGGTTAAGGAAGTTTCAGCTTGGTACCTAGTTTAGACACCAACTTCAATCGGTAACGAGCAATGTGGAGGGAAAAAGGGTAAAAAATAAAGTTTTCTATAGAAAACCACGATATTATGATAAAAGGTGTATTCTAAGTCCAAATGATGTTCAATAGCCTTTCTGATGGTTTTGAACGGCTTACTCTTCTTCGTACTAGGATGCCTCCATAACGTTATTCTTTATCGCAATTGCTAAAGCACCTTTCTTTTCTATGCTTTGAAATTGATAGTTTGTAATCAAAGACGAGGAATGACAACTAAATCAAGACACGGGGAAAAGATAGAGAGATGGATGTTTACCCAACCAGATTAGAATAAAGGGGTGGAACAAAAATAAAGTATGACGTTTAGAACTAGTTAACATTATTGTCGAAATTCCAACTTAGTCATTTTGCTATTGTGAGTCATGGTTTATCTTACCACATAATCTTAGTGGACCTCATTGTGTCTAGTAGTGTTTTGTCACTTTAGAATGTAACACAATTGCACATATAGCTTATGTCACAAGACAACGAAAATGGCATTGGCATGAATAGTTTTTGTATTTGTGTGAAAAGATTCGAAGACATCTCCAACTATGATGGGTGGTTATATATATGTTTGTCCCTCGTATGTGCACTCAACTGCTGACCAAACCCCAAATCTATGTCACATTGTTTTTTATAATTGGTCGGAGGGGTAGGTGACGAGAGTTTTTCAATTCACGACATGTAAGAGGGTTTTAAAGAATCGGTCTTTTTTTTAATTGTTGAAGTTTTCTTTGATTGGTCGATCAATATATGATGTTTCAACTTCTGATTATCTGTGGAAAAAAGGTTAGATTGCTAATTAATATTTTCCTTGTCTTGTCTAAGAGAACAAATAGGGTATAGGCTTCTTTGGCAAAAGTTCGTTGGATTAATAATAAGAGCATCTTCAATGTTAACGTGAATTACTTGAAAAAGTTGACGCGTGAATAAAAAATAGGTAACGTTAGGAAAAAATTAATCATCTCTAATGCATTGTCAAGCTTACGCGATAGGAGACATTTTCTAGAGCTCTATCTAGTTGTATATGTTTTGTTAGAATGTCGACTCGGCTTATTTTAGCAATCAGAGGAAAGAGAAATTTCTAAGAGAAAAGAATAAAGTATTGTGTTTTTAGAGTATTAAATTTTCTCTCTTCATCTTTACTCTATTTATTTTTATTTTAATGTTAATAAAAACCATATAATCAGAACTATTGGATTGTAAATAAAATTCATTGGAGATCAATTTTGAATTTGACCATCAATTTGTTAGATATCAATATCTTGTAGATTACAAGTCCTTCTACTAAATGTCACGACGCAATCAATAGAATGTATTGAAAATGTTCTGATATTCTAATTTTGCTCGATATTAGTGTTAATTTTACTTAATTAATTAGCAGAATATATATGATATTTTATGTGGTTTTCCATTACATGAAATTAAAATTATTGAAACTTTGTCTTAGAATTGAAATACTACTGTGATTGGTGATAAGTATATTTTGTACACTTATTTAGATTTTTAAGTTAGAGTATTTATTGGATATTTTGATGAATTATGGTTTAATTCCATGTATATTGTGTTTGCTAGGTAATAATCGATGAAATAGTGGAATTGGAAAAAAAAAATGATGAAAAGAGGACTCAACTACAAGAAATTCGTAGTTCGAGAACTAAATTGCAAATACTAAAATGTTGTATTGGATCTCACGACGAATATTCGAGAGTGCTAGGAGTCAATTAGACGAGAAAAGAAGCCAAAGAGGTGAATTGTAGTCAAAGTATTCTCACAAATCAATTTTCAGCTGAACAAGTTATGCATCAAATTTTCAACATAAGATTGAAACCCATTTTTCTTTGAGGTAAAAAATAAAGCTTTTTATAAAAAAAAGTAGGATATTGTGAAAAAATGTGTATTCAAAGTCCGGATGATGTTAGTTAGCCTTTCTAATGCTTTTGAACGGCTTATTCTTCTTCGTACTTGGATGCCTCCATAATGTTATTCTTTTGCGCAATTGCTAAAGCACCTTTCTTTTTTATGCTTTAAAATTGATAGTTTTAATCGAAGACGAGGAACGACCACTAGATTAGGACACATGGAAAAAATAGAGAGACTGATGTTAATCCAACCAGGTTAGAATAAGAGACGGGCGCAACAAAAAATAAAGTACGTTCATATTGCTTTTGTGAGTCATGTATCTATCTTACCACTTAATCTAAGTGCACCTCATTGTGTGTATGTTATGTCACTTTAGAACATAGCACAATTGCATATATAGCTTTTTGTGTAATTGAGAGAATAAAAAGTAAATCAAAAGTGCGAATTATCTATTAATTTTTTTTTTTCGAAGGTCTCACTGTATATTTACAGCTACAAGACAATGAAAATGGCATTGACATGAATAGTTTTTGTGGCCCAAAAGTTGACTTGTGTGAAAAGATTCGAACACATCTCCAACTACGATGGGAGGTTATATATAGGATAGGTTTGTCCCTCGTATGTCCACTCAACTGCTGACCAATTCCCAAATCTATGTCACATTGTTTTTTTATAATTGGTCGGGGTGTAGGTGACAAGAGTTTCTCAATTCACGACATGTACGAGGGGTTTTAAAGAATCGGTCTTTTTTTTAAGTTGTTGAAGTTTTCTTTGATTGGTTAATCAATATATGATGTTTCAAATGCTGATTATCGTGGAAGAAGGTTAGATTGCTAATTAATATTTTCCTTGTCTTGTTTAAGAGAACAAATAGAGTATAGGCTTCTTTGCCAAAAGTTCGTTGAAAATTTGTTTTTAAACGTAAGTATAATACTGAGTATCTTCGATTGCTTAAAAAATTGCCATATAAAAATAGACAAAGATTGAAAAAAATCATATTTTCAAGCTGACGTGATACGAAAGATAAACGTTACTTAGAATTTCGTCTAAATGTAAAGTCTTTGTCAGACATGCATACTCAACAATTATTCTAAAGAGGAAATTCCAAATTCTGTTCTTACAATTAATCTTGCACAATTTGTTGGATTGTTATTATCTATGATAATCTAAAATTATTTATAGATTTGTCTTGTCGGTATATAGATGATCATCATCGGATTTTTGTTGGGGGGTTTTATTTTAATTTAATTTTATAAGCCAATTGATGATTACTTGTATTATTTATTTATTTATTCACCAAACCCAGAAAATTGCATATTGTCAAGACAAAATCCCAATTCATGTAGAGACCAACACTCATCTAAGAAAGGGTTAATTCAAATTCATTATTAATCCATAAGAAATTAGTGTGTCTGGTGCCGATTCTCACCAGATTTGAAGGAAAATGTGGACCGTTGGGAAGTAGGGCAGCTTTAATATTTTGACTCAAAAGTAGTTAAATTACCATAAATGTCCTCCTTTCAAAATTAGTGTATTAATGTCAAAAGGGTGTACATGTAATTCTGCAAAATTTGGTCAACAAGTGCAGATTTGTAACGGTAAAAAAAGTCCTCAAAATTTGCTGAGAATCGGTAAATAGTGTTTCATTTTTACACTACTTCCAACTCAACAAGAGAATTCTGTTCTTCCATTTTCTTAATATTTTGAGATAGGTCACTCTTAATTTACTTTAAAATAGATCATCGATGTTATTCTCGTTTTCATCATGGTATGTTACCCTGTAACATCTTTTTTTCTGGCAAAGAGTTGCATAGATTGTTCAAACAAGTTTAAGATCAAGTAAATAATGGAAATTTAAATGAATTTACAATGTTACTTACCCTATTCCAATTAGTTTAGTGCTTAACCATTGGGCAAATTCACTAAATATATTGCTGTGTTTAGTTCTTATCTAAAAATATCTTGTTAAATGAGATTGCCAAACGGAGGCTTAGTTTGTAGTACAACTAAGGGCCTAAGGCCATTGCCTTGGCCCATCTTAACTGAGCCTTGACAACCCACTGAATAACAAGTTTAAACACCAACATCCAGTCAGTCAGACTGAGAAATCATAGCCCATATGAAAGTTAACTTACAAGTTTGATGTCTTGAACCTAAATTTCAATCTAAGTCGAAAGTTAATAATTGATTTTAACCACATATTTCATTGGATTCATAACTTTTCAATCACACGGTTCATTTGTTTTTATCAAAATTTACTAAAACTCTGATTTTAATTCCCACTAACCAAACATGGGCTGAATCTTTTATGAGAATTGGCATTGGGTTGTTTGGGCTTACAATTTACATATAGTAGATAAATTGGCATTATTAGTATTGAAAAGGGACAGTTATCGAGCTGTAACGCTCTTCGAAACTCTGACTCGCTTAACTTGAAATGTTTAATGAAGAAGGAATTTTTTGTCTGGAATGATAAATTTCAATCATGGTCGAGATATATTTAACATGTAAAAAAAAGTTAAATAAGTAACAACCATACTTGAATATAGATTTTTTTTTTCGATAACTCGAGCGGACACACATGTAGGAAGACGTGGCCATTACATCATTGTCACAAATGAAGGGAAATGAACATTGAGTTTTCTATTCCATGTTGATAAACTAGTTTGTATGGTGGGAAAACTAGTTTGTACGCTTGTTTTCTCAAAAATTGAGTTGAGCTTAATTTGTAGAGGACTTTGACTTCGTTTCACCTTTCTACATTGTCCAATATGTGTCAGATGCCCATACTCCATTTAGAAAGAGTGCCCTTGGCCCCTTGCTCCCTCAACAGGCAAAATGTAGTAATTAGTTTTCATATTACTAAACAGCTATAGAAAAACCGAGTTAAACATCTCTCAAACACTATCATTCCCACTAAACATTCTTAAGAAGTATATTATTTTGAGTTCTTCTGTATATACAAAAACCCCCACCGACAACTCACATAGGGGTGGGTCCCACGCGGGATCCACCTCTCAATAAAAAAAGAAAAAAAATTACCCACCCACCCCCCATGTGAGTTGTCGATGGGGGTTTTTGTCTGTACATGCAGAAGAACTCTAGTATTTTTTAAAGATAATACTAGTAAAGAGATGAGACAATGAGTGGCTGATGTTTCCCAACCAACATACCCACACCCACCCCTTGCTTGATGTTTCAACATCATTTCACAAAAACAAGACCCCATCAATTAGACTATTTAATAACCAAAAACTCCTTTGTAAGTTCCTCATAGTATTACTATTCCACGTGTTTCTGTAAAATAGATTCAATTATGATGAGTTCGTGTTACCATGCCCATTCCTAGCTTGGACATTAACAATGAGAAATAAATTTTAGGATTATTACAATACTCTACATTTTCCACTATAGCACAAGTTTGTTTCTCATTAAATTAGAGCGAGAGTTTATTTACCTTGATTTGTACGAGATAAGAGTGATCAATTGTCATTAAGCATGCATTGAATGGAACCAAAGTTGAGCGAAAGCACGGCAAGCATACGGGCTAGTCGGGACCAACAACGAAGGCATAATCGTGAGAGTTGGAACTTCATGAATGTGAATATCCCAAAGTGCAGCACAAGAATGCATTTAGGCGTTCAAGCTAATAAGCTTTGTGGGTTAAAATATAGAACTATTCATTATTTAGACTCGATATGGAGGTAGACTACGAATGGAACAAAAATATTTCTCGTTACAACTCTCCTAGAATCGACTTGTAACACATAACCTGCGAGCCTATAAACAAAAAGACGTGTCTAGGTTATTGCCCCCACCTATCAAGAGTTCGGATGACTATGATATTTAGGGACCGAGTGGTGAGACAGAATCATCCAGGGAACGTTGAGGACCAAGTGGTGAGACCATGATAGGAAGGAAAAAATATGGTACAAATAGTCAAACTCTATTCACGGTGTTGATATTGCTTAAAGTCACGTGCTTGCAAATCAATACTGAAAATCTATTTCCATAATCGTTGAATAATGTCTTCGACAATATAGGAAAGTTTAGTGGGAGAGTTTTGATGGCTTTGGAATTGTTACCAGTCTCTCTAGCCAAGATAGGAGAAGGATTTGAATCTTGAACTGTATCCATCTGTATCCTCGGCCAATAACTCGATAATTGAGAAAATTTTATCCACCTCTGCATGATTTTCGTTCTAGGAATAGTCCAAACCCTCCAATCTTGAAATATATCTATCGGTATCCTTGGCCAATAACTCAATAATTGAGAAAATTTTATCTGTTTCCTGGTGATTTCCATCCCCTGTGGTAAATAGATGAGTTTTCCCTTTCACTTCTATCCAACTGCATCCCAACTCCTTTCTAACCTCTAGTTGTCTCATACGTCTCCTCATCTTTGCCACCTCCTTCCATTTCCCAGCTAACGCAAAGATATCAACCACCATCGAGCATGCACTCGAATTGTTTGGTTCAAGTTCCAACACCTGTTCAGCAGCATAAACACCCAACTCTAAATCACCCCAAATCCTACATCCATTCAGCAATGTTCTCCAAATTATTGGTTTAGGCACAAAGGGCATTTGTTTTATAATCGTGTAAGCTTCTTTAAGCTTTCCCGCACGTGCAAAAAGGTCTACCATGCAGGCAAAGTGCGCAGGTTCTGGTGAAATCCCATAATCCATATCCATGGACCTAAAATATTGCTTCCCTTCCTCTACATATCCACAATGACTACAACTGTGCAATACTCCCATATAACTAATAGCATCGGGCAAAAATCGAGCCTTTTGCATCTGATGAAAAATCATCATAGCTTCTATTCCATAACCATGCTGTGCATAACCCATAATCATAGAGTTCCATGTGACCAGATCGGGTTTAGTTAGTTCCACGAAAACACGCCTTGCATTATGAAAACTACCAGACTTCACAAACATCGAAATTGCTGAATTTCCAATACAAGTATTCCCCTCAAAGCCTCTCTTAAACAACTGACAATAAAATTGCTCACTTGGTGAAACCATAGCTAAATTAGCACAAGCAGCCAAAGCACTAGTAAATGAATGAGAATTTGGTTGAGTCCCATCCACCAGCATTTTCTTAAAGGCATTCAAGCTTTCACAGACAAACCCATTTTGCTGAAAACCTGAAATAATCGAAGACCAAGAAACTGAATTAGCCTCAGGCATTTGCTCAAACAAGTGCCAAGCATCATCAACCTGTGAAGCGCGGCACAACCCAGTAACTATAGCCGTCCAGCTGACGACATCTTTATCAGGCATCACTGTAAAAAGCTTCAATGCAATGTGTGTTTTTCCTGCCTTAATATAACCCATGATCATGGTATTCAAAGTGACTGAGGTCCTCACGGGCATTTTATCAAACATTGCTCTTGCATCAAAAATCCTATTGCTTTCAATGTAGCACTTGATCATTACATTCCAAGAAACTGAGTCTCTTCTACCCATTTGTTCAAAGATTTTTCTTGCACGATCAACTTCCCCTTCGAGTGAGTGCTTGGCCATTCTTTTTGTCAGTTTGACCAAAGGATCATCCTTAGCATACTTTGCATATTCAATACAGACATTTGAGAAATGAACTCTACGATTTTGTAGTCTATGCATGCAAAAGGGTTTTGTATAGTTGGACTGGGTTAGGGTATTGCTTTTGAACCATATTCTGAAATGGATCATTACAAATGCGCAAAGGCAAGCTACATTTGTTTAGGAAATATTTGAGGTTATTTCACGATTAAGTGATACTTACAGAGACTGGAAATGGGAGCAATCTGGCACATTCTCTCTGTATCTAATTGCATTATCAATCACTGAGAAGCCTTTCCTTCTGGTTTATGTGACATAATTTTCTGATGTAATTCAATCTTACTAGCATTTGCTGCGACTGAGCTCAGCTATACTAGTTAGTTCGATCCATATCAATAGTGGATGTTCAAGCATTGTGTAAGAAAAGGATAAATTGGGGAAATTAGAATGGAAGAAGATGAAAAAATACAGAAATGCAGAGTAAAGGTTTCAATATATTTCTTCTTATGAAATGGTACAAAACCGTGTAGCATATATATACAGCAATACTAACTACAATTGGTTATAACAGAATAACACATCAGCAGAATAACACATCAGCATCTTCTGGAATCTTCTTCGTGACTTGGTTAATTTTCGCATGCTCCAATATCCCCCCACAAGATGGAGTATAGAGGTTTTCTATCCCCTTCTTGAATAAGTGTGACCGAAAGACATAAGAGGGAAGAGCCTTAGTAAAAATGTCAGCAAGTTGAGTATGAGTGTTGACATGGAATGTTTTCAGACTACCATCTTGAAGCTTATCTCGAATTAGGTGGCAATCCAAATCTATGTGTTTCGTCCTTTCGTGAAACACAGGATTAGACGCTATATATAAAGCAGCTTGATTATCACATTATAATGAACTTGGCTGAGGATGGTCGACTTGCAAAGCATGGAGAATATACCGAAGCCAAGTGAGCTCGCAGCAGGTACTCGACATAGCTCTGTACTCCGCTTCAGCTGAGGAGCGGGATACGACAGATTGTTTCTTAGAACGCCAAGATACCAAGGACCAACCAAGAAGTATACAATATCCCGTGACAGAGCGTCGAGTGTCCGGGCAAGAAGCCCAATATGAGTCACAGTATGCCCTCAAAGTTAAGGGAGAAGAGATGGGAAAGAAAAGACCCTGGCCCGGGGAAGATTTAATGTATTTAAGAACCTTATGTGCAGCATGTAAATGAGATACAGTAGGAGAGGCCATGAATTGGCTAAGATTCTGGATGGCATAGCTTAAGTCCAGATGTGTAATTGTGAGATAAAGCAACCGGCCAATTAAACGGCGATAGGCACCAGGGTCAGGAAGTGGCTGACCTGAGTTTTTGCTTAACTTCAAATTTTGTTCCATAGGAAGCTTAGAAGGTGTAGCACCAAGAAAACTAGAATCTGCAAGAACATCCAAAGCATATTTACGTTGATAGATGACAATTCCACGCTGTGAACGAGCTACCTCAATGCCCAAGAAATATCGAAGGTCCCCAAGGGATTTAATGCGAAACTTAGCGCTGAGAAAATCTTGTAAAGTAGCAATGGAAGCCAGGTCTGAACTAGCAACAATGATGTCGTCAACATAAACCAACAATGCTGTAAAAGAATGATCTGTGGTCAGTGTAAAGAGACTATAATCTGCCTTGCATTGTTGAAAACCATAATCGAGAAGGGCACTGGAAAAGTTTGAGTACCACTGACGAGAAGCCTGTTTCAAGCCGTAAAGACTCCTAAGTAGTTTACAAACTTGACCTGGATGTCCCTTGGAATAGCCATCCCTTGGAATAGCCAGGAGGTTTCTTCATGTAGACCTCCTCATCTAGACTACCATGAAGGAATGCATTCTGAACATCAAATTGTTTCAAATGCCAACCCCGTACTGCAGCAATAGCCAATAAACACCTGACAGTCACAAGTTTTGCCACAGGGGAGAATGTTTCATGGAAGTCCACTCCCTCCTGTTGTGTGTACCCCTTAGCAACTAGGCGTGCCTTGTGACGCTCTAAGGTACCATCAGAATTGTATTTGAGTTTGTAAACCCATTTACACCCAATGGCATGCTTATTAGGAGGAAGGTTGGTAAGGACCCAAGTATGATTTTGTTCAAGAGCAGAAAGTTCAGATTCCATCGCATCAAGCCAGAGAGGATCCTTAGTTGCCTCACCATAGGTAGTTGGTTCAGTGTGAATTGAAATTGAAGTAGAGAAAGCATGAAATGTGGGTGATAATTTCTTATAAGATAAAAAATGAGTAAGGGAAGAAGGTTTACCTGAAGTGGAGAGCCTTATCTTGGGCGACGATGGAGGGGAGAGAGTTGAGCTTACCTGCAAGGGTGATGAAGAGGCCAGTTGACAATGAAAATCTTTCAAGTATGTAGGGGCTGTACGAGTTCTGGTAGACTTTCGAAGAGCAGGATGAGGTGAAGATGTTGGAGAATGAGTATCTGGAATCTGTGAACTGGAAGGTGCGAGTGAGGTGGATAAAGTGGGTGAATCAGGTGAGGCTGTTGGAGAATGAGTATCTGGAAGATCAAGTGGGTCAGAATGGGAAGATGAGGTTATTATCTCTGTAGGAGGAGTGGAGGAATAAATTGGAAAAGGTTGAGGTGGAGGATAATCTGCTGTTTGAGTAGTTGGAACTTGGAAGGGAAAAGATGCTTCATGAAAAAGGACATCACGGGAAAGGAAAATAGTATTAGTGGCCAAGTCAAGGAGTTTATAACCTTTTACTCCAAAAGGATATCCCAGAAAAACTGATTTTCTACTTCTAGGGTCGAATTTTCGTCTGCCATTTGCTAGTGTTGATGCAAAAGCTAAGCAACCGAAGATACGTAAGTGAGAGTAAGAAGGTTTATGGCCAAACAAAATTTCATAAGGGGTTCTATTTTGTAACAGGGGTGTAGGAGTTCGGTTTATTAAATGCACAGCAGTCAGAACACATTCATTCCAAAACCGCATAGGAATCCCAGATTGAAATCTAAGAGCTCGTGCTATTTGCAAAATGTGCTGATGTTTTCTTTCTACCAGGCCATTTTGTTGTGGTGTTTCAACGCAACTCTTTTGGTGAATAATTCCTTTGGTTGAGTAGAAGTCAGGAAGGGAGAACTCAAGGCCATTATCACTACGTAAAACCTTGATCTTAGTGGTAAATTATGTCTCAACTAAATTGGAAAAGGAAGTCAGACAGAATTTAGCATCTGATTTTCTCCTTAACATATATGTCCATGTACTTCTAGAAAAATTATCAACTATGGTTAAGAAATATTGCTTCGACTGCACAAGGTCTCCAAAGGTCCACATGTACTAAATCAAATAGTTGTAAGGTGTTATGTGTGCTGGTGGGAAAAGGGAGGCGATGTTGTTTTGCAAGAGGACATATATGACAAACATGAGAGTCCTTTGATTGAATATTAGAAATTACAACTGGATCTTGAATAAGTTGAATTCTGGAATCAGAAATATGGCCTAAACGATAATGCCACAAATCAAACTCTCCAGGAGAATGTGTAACAGAAGCTGAAATCAAACTATTTTTATTGAAACAAACAGGAGAGAGTGTTGAAGATCAGTTGGAGACACAGGGCTAGGCTGCAGGTGATATAGGCCGTGCTCAACTTTACCCTTCCCAATCGTTGTCCAAGATGAAAGGCCCTGTATAAAACACATATCAGGTAAGAAAACAAGACAACAATGTAACTGGGAGGTAAGTTTTTGAACGGAGATCAGATTAAAAGTGAAAGAAGGAACACAAAGGACATCCTGTAAAATAATGGATTCAGTTATCTGTACAACTCCTATATGTGTGGCAGGAGACAGAGTCCCATTTGGCATTTTTACTGAGTAAGAAACTGGAGAAGTTACGGAAATAAAATAGGAGGTGTTACAGATCATATGATCTGTAGCACCAGTATCTATAATCCAAGGAGGTTGTGGTGGCACAGAATGTTGTGTGTTGTGAGTGGAGAGACAAAGTGATATACCAGACATGGATGGTGAAACATCAGGTGTGGAGGACATTTTCTGAACGTGATTAGCAGATGGTATAGCAGTAGAGGACCCCTTTGCTTTAAACAATGTAAGCAACTCTTGATATTGGCCCTTGCTTAGTGAAAATGGGTTGGTATCTGCACCATCTTTGTCATTGTCACGGTGGACTGAAGTTTGATTGGCATAGGTTCCAGTAGGTTTATCTTTACCATGAAGCTTATGGCCTGGAGGATAGCCATTAAGTTTGTAACATTTGTCAGCAACATGTCCCACCATATGGCAGTGGGTGCATTTTGGTGCCTCAGCATTACCTGCCTTGAAACAAGAGTCAAAATTGTGACCTGTAATTTTGCAGTAAGTGCAATATTGTCTGTCTCTTTTAAAAACAGAGGAATTTATAACAGGTTTAGAGTGACCAAGAAATTTTCGTGCACCCAGTGCAACAGATTCAACAGAAGGTGAAGGTGAATTCATTATCCGTTGTCTCTCCTGTTGCTGAATGTAGGAGAAGACCTTAGTTACAGATGGTAAGGGGTCGATTAACATGATCTGATCACGAACATTGGAATAGGACTCGTTCAATCCCATGAGGAACTGCATCACACAGTCGCGTTGATACCTTTCTATCATCAATTTTAGTTTGCCACAGGTACATTCAGGTAGGGGATCGTATACTGAGAGCTCATCCCACAAACTTTTAAGTTTACCATAGTAAACACTCACAGAGTCTTCTTCCTGAATCAGATTCGATAGAGTCTTCTTCAACTCATAAATTCGAGAACCATTCTGTTGAGAAAATCTCTCCCGTAATTTCGTCCAGATGTCACTCGCATTATCCACAAAGGCCACAATAGATCTGAGTTGTTGGTTTATGGAATTGTAAATCCAGGACACAATCATGTCATTACAACGCTCCCATAGCTCCAAAAGGGGATCATCAAGAGTTGTTGGTTTCTTCAGAGTTCCATTGATAAACCCTAGTTTATTCTTAGCTCGCAATGCTCGTTGCATAGCTCGTGCCCAGGTCTCATAGTTTGCAGTGGTGAGCATTTAAGTGACGAGGACAGTTCCTGGGTTGTCTGAGGTTTCCAATCGATATGGATTGGAAGGATTTGCAAGGTTGGTAAAGAGATTGGTGGTGATGTTGCTCTCCTCTGTCATTGTGTTGTTATCTTCTGTCATGGCTCTGATACCATGTAAGAAAAGGATAAATTGAGGAAATTAGAATGGAAGAAGATGAAAAAATACAGAAATGCAGAGTAAAGGTTTCAATATATTTCNTACCATGTAAGAAAAGGATAAATTGAGGAAATTAGAATGGAAGAAGATGAAAAAATACAGAAATGCAGAGTAAAGGTTTCAATATATTTCTTCTTATGAAATGGTACAAAACCGTGTAGCTTATATATACAGCAATACTAACTACAATTGGTTATAACAGAATAACACATCAGCAGAATAACACATCATCATCTTCTGGAATCTTCTTCGTGACTTGGTTAATTTTCGCATGCTCCAATACATTGAATGCATGTTTCCCCAATATGAAAGAACCGATGAGCATGTGCGCATACCAATCGCTTGGTAGCTCAGTGCGGAGCGAATAACTACGAGTAATATCTAAGCCTCTATTTTTAAGCAGTGGGGACAAAGGCCTCGAATCCTGTCCTTGACGGTGATTATAGCGTTGGGAAACTGATCAAATGTTTTCTGTCTTAATGTCGGTGTGAAAGTCCATTATT
>CAIGRT010087777.1:0-15352 GCA_903798405.1 Fraxinus platypoda
GTGCATGTTTGTTATAGGCAATAGTCGTAATGCTTGAGAAATAGTTGCAACAATGCCACAATTGGTAGCGTTGGCGTATGATGGGGATATTGGCAATATTCAAAATTACACATTAACATAATTGTGCTTATCCTGGTGAACTTGTATTGTGAAATAATTGAATTTTGGAATGTTGAAATGGGCCCACTTTTGTCATTTGCCTATTCTTGATGTGACTTTTATGGTTTTTGTTACATGTATTGCATGTGCCATCCTGTGATAGGTGGGCATATTTTTCCGAGGCCTGCTACTTGTTTCACAAGTGGCTACCAGGTCAGACACATGGGGCGGGGGCCACAATTTTTTTTTTTAATACATTGGGTAGGGTCGACGCTACAGTTAGGGGGTCCTGTAACACCCCTGTGAAAGAGCCCCTGTACTTGGGTAATTACTCTATTTTTCCATAGGCCCTGGTTAAATAGCAAACCCTGACTTTTGTAAACAATTTTATCGTATTTTGCAATGTTGTAAAAATCGAATAGGATTGGCCGGTTCAACCGGATAAACTGTGAACCGGACTCTAATCCGGTCCAGTACTTATACATTAATCGAAAAACAAAAAACCGACTAATAAACCGTCAAGCCGGCCAATTTAACCATGAACCAGAACCGCAATTTTTCCGATTAATATAATTTTTTTTTTTAACAGCTTTCAATGTTTTAGTAATTTTCTAATGTGGGATACTAGCTCCTTTTTAAAGGAGACTCTTCTTCCAATATTGTAGTAATTTTCGGATACTCACAAATTGCCAATTCTAAGTATTTAATAATTTGCTTCATCATTTTCATCAAAAAATCATAACCCCCAACAAGATTATAATCACAAACAATTTTAATTTGAACAAAGCAAATTATTTTGGACATATTAATTGTTAGTTTTTTAGGTTATAAAATAAATTGCCATAATAAATATAATTAACAAACATGATTATATTTACTTTGAATTAGTAAACTAAAATTAAAAAATCTATTATAGTTATGATAGTTGATAATTTATTTGTGTATTTATTTAATTATTTATTTTGTTATCATGTTCGATACCGGTTCGACCCTTTAACCCTCGACTCTCTTCCTTTTTTGGATCGATGTTCGGATCGATTTTTAAAACATTGGTATTTTGATAGAATTGGTCGAGATTTTCATAATAAAATAAAAAGACACAATACAGTGATCGATCGACCAGGTAAAGTAGGTTAGGAGTGCTTTATCTGACTATTTCTCCATCCAAATTTCTAGCAAAATAACATGGCTATCCCTCTTAATTAAAAACAACAAACCAACACTCTGCTCCACCATTTGATTTTATACTTGGCCAACAATAAAGGGCAAAAAGGCATTTGGAACAAAATGCAATCACATAGTCGACTATTGTGGGCATGTAAAGTGATGGCAAGTTTTCAATCAAAATGACAGCAATGGGACCCATTTCAATGCTCCAAAAATCAATTATTTTGAAAAGAAGCACATCAGACAAGCGTAATTAGTGTATTCACATAATTGTCTCAAGGAAAATGCTGGATGTACAGGGTAGAGGTTCTGCAAACCCCTACTGACAACTCACAAAGGAGGGGGGAGAGTAATTTTTTTTTTACCTTTTTATTGAGGTGAGTCCCGCGTGATACTCACCTACCAATGTACACCAATCATTTCCCTTGTCTTATTGAACAAAGATTCCTCATTTGATACTCTAAGGACCTCCACTAAGAACCTGACAAAATTGTAACAAAGTTCTCAAATTCAGATTAAGTAAATTATTACCGAAAACTTTTTCACTCAATCAAAGTGGAATTACCACGTAGTTAATCTGCGAAAATATTCTATTTTCTATAAGCTTGACATAGTTATTTTGTCTTCACGAATCTCACTTTACACTCTTGGGATTATAAAGCCAATAAAGAACATTATTAAAAATATTAAAGGGTTATTTGCAAAATTCCGAGATACCCATTTAATCGTTCCAAAAATCAATTATTTCTGAAAACAAATGCACCCAGACAAGCACAATTATGTTAAAGTGCAATTTTGAGCATGGCCAATATCCAATCATCCACCACCAATATACAAAATGTTTATAAAAGTCACGCTAATTACAAAAGTGGGGCCCATTTCAATGCTCCAAAAATCAATTATTTCCGAAAACAAATTCATCTAGACAAGTGCAATTATGTTAAAGTGTATTCATACAATTGTCTTATTGAATGATGTTTAGATTCCTTATCTAACACTTTGACGTGAGCATTGGAAGACATCGTTAAGAAATCCTAACGTCACAGCTGTGTATCCTCCACCATATCAAGGCCAGCTTGGTTTTGTCGATCCTCCTTAGGCCTCAGATGTTTATTCTTTTGCTGAAAATTCCCAAAATCTATAGCACATGGAGATTGGGGAAAAAANACAGATGCAGTGGAAATGAAAAACTTAAAAACGAGTAAGAAAGAGATTTTTTTTTTTTTAACCTCAGTCGATAAATCATTAATAACCATGCTAGAGTTTTCACACCCTCTTTACTTCTCCCTATACGAAACTAGAATACACAATTTACGTTACAAACTTATTTGTACAATTTTTTTTTCTAATTTTCTCTCTTTTTCTCTATAGACGTCAGTTTCTCTGTTTAGAAATCACAATTTTTGGTACCTGAATTTTAAGTATAGAAGATATTTCTTTGGAGTGACTGGTACTTTATTGTCGAAATTAATAATTTACTTATTTATACTTTTAGGCCATAAAAGATTAAAAGTTTTTTATTTACTTCGTTACTTGAACGAAGACTACTGGAGCTTAGACAAACACGTTCTAAACTAGTTTCTATAGATAGTTATATGAATTTTTTTCTACCACACATTTTGATTCATTGTTAGATATAGCAAAATGAAGAAATTTTCAATTCCTTCCTAAACATGTGCACGCATATGCAAAAACATGTCGATTAGTTTCTTAGAGCAAATATTTCGTAGTAAACACCACCATCAAACAAACCTATTGACAACTGGCAATGATTCTTAGCAATTCTGTTGTAAGGATATCAATTAATTTCAAAATACAATAAAGAACAACTGTAAGAGATGACAAACTTGTGTTCTCAATTCAAACCATCAAGAAAAGATTTTAATGACTAGAATTATATTGATATATAAATCAAATTTAAGGGAATATTTAGGGAGTCACTGTTTTCATCCACCATTATTATATATTTATCTACTTATTGATTATACTACATTTTTTATTTGTTACATCACATTTTAATTTTATTTAAATTCCTCAATCTTTGCTAACTGTAACTCTTATGTCCTTAACTTTATTTTTTACGCATTTTTATCTTCAACATTTTACTAATTAACACATCTCATATCAATGATTTTTGTCAAACAAGTCTAATCAAAAGCATAAATAACTTATTTTTAATCATATTTTTAAAAAATAATAAATGCAAAAGTTTGATAAATATTTTTTCCTCATTTGAAATCACACACAAAGAAAAATATTTTAACTGAAATCATCATCAAAAATAAGATTCGCTAATTAATAGAATATTCAAGATAAAAATTCAACGAAAAAAAATTATGGGCAAAAGTTTTACAATGAGCAAAGATTGAAGACCATAAGTGAAAATTAAATGTGGTGCTATTAATAAAAATTGAGGAATGAATATAATTACCCTTGAAAATTTTATATATTACATTGTTAACCTTATGTAATTTTACTTCATTAAACAAGAATAAAACCAAAAATAAAACTTGTCACTCTAAATTCATCCACTAATATTAATGTTCATTAAATGTTTTTGGAACGTCCCAATTTTCATAAAACATCTTCTTCAACCAAAGTCATAATTAGAATTTTTACGGGCACGAAGAGCGATAGAAGAACGTTGTGTTTTTACTGAATATTAGAAATTGTCACGTCTTATTAAACTACGTGGAATTTTACGAAATGCATTATCTTTGGATTAAATAAACCATTAATGGGCCATCATGCAGTAGCAACCCCAGGTATTCCACAAATTTCTCACCCTCTTTATGATGGTTCCAAGTAGTTAATATTAGATTTATTTTATTCAAATTAATTATTTATTATCAATAATCATTAAGGATATTCAAAATATTCAAATTAGTCCTCATTAGAATATTCAAAATTTGTTATCATTAGAATATTCAAAATTTGGGAATTTATGCTCGCTTAAGCGGCGTTTAGGCGAGAGGATCGGGCGAAACGTCACATCTTGGTAATGCGCGTCTAATGGTGCTCTATTAATTTCTTTACTTTTTTCTTTTTTTAAAATCCTTTCATTTGAATTTAATTTCAAGTTTTTAAAATAATTTTTCTGTACAAAAATCATAATAAAAGTACATTAGAAAATTTAAAATAGGACTTGTTTAGTTGAAAGTTAAAACTATGAAAACTAATTTAATTTTTCCATTTCGTAAACTTAAAAATCATACAATTGACTAATTGTAGAATTTAATAAGTAAATATAGTATCTTATAATTTTAGATGATGGTATGTATTAGTTTAATTACTAAATAATTATTAAAATGATTAAAATTTTGAAATAATATTAAAAATAAGAAAACACTTTTTTACGCGTTGGCCTCGCCTAAATGCATAAGCTCTTCTTATTAACCACACATTCTCAAATAAAATAATATTATACGTAAATTTAAAAACTTTTCATTTATTTATAACCACACATTCTTTCTGGGAATGATTTTCAGCAGGAGGAAATTGATTTTTGAGTCTTTTTTTTTTTTTTTACCGTTTCTCACACCACAATCGTCCATTTCTGTGAAATTGTTACCGTTGCACCATTCAACGGTCAAAAAATGAGTTTTAATCCAAATTTTAATCACTCACAGACAAGCAATTAATATCCCTTTCATTATAATTTGAAATACTGGAGTCCAATAATGTAAAGTAATTTAAGCATATCTAGTCCTCGTTTGCCCCCGTTAAAAACCATTTTCAACTTTTTCAAACAAGCCCGAGCCCAACGTCTGAATTATAGCAGACAGTACAATTATGGGGTTCACATGAGTTTGACTACTAAATTGGTTAGTGTACATAATGGCATTTGTGCCCCTAGTTTTGCCATCTGGTTGAGTGATGGCAAGGGTAAGAATGACATTACACAAGTAAAATGGAGGATATATATGTCAATGGGTTTCACTGGAAGATGAACGTTATATCACAAACCAAGAAAAATGTTTCTTGCAAAGATATTTAATTGTTTTTTTAATTTATGGCTGGATCCTGGGAGAGTCTTTCTAAATTTAGTGATGAGCACTTTAATGGCTCAAAATGTATACTCCAATACGAATTCATCACTGAAAGGTAATTTTTGAATTAACATTTACTATCATATGTTATGCTATTTGTCAAAAACGAAATTATCCTTCTTCTTTATATGATTTTTTACCAATTTAATGTCGTTCCAATTTTTTACCTAGAATGTTTATTAGCTATGCTGATACAATAAGTTTTTATGATCATTTTCTATTTTAAAGGGGGTATTAAAGGCTAGTACAACGATAGGTCTTTGATTTTATTTTGGTTTTCTTGAATTGTTTTCGATTTTTTTTCCGGTTTGCAAAGGTAATCCCAGTTTGTATTTCGAAATGATTATTATTTTGCAGTTCCCTTTAAGATCCTATTCGTAGCTAACATTGTTCCGTTTAGATGTTTTTTTACAATTAAGATCCTATTGACGAATGCATAGTACAAATTTAGCTTTAAAGAGAAACATGTTTTGTCTATGCTGAGTATGAAGAAAATTGGAATAAAAATAACAGAAGAGGAAAGATAAACTGCATGAAACTAAAAACATATAACTGAAATAGGAAATAAGACACGATGATATTGAGCTCAACTATTGCGGTTATTCTTATTCAATTATTAATAGTAAGGCTGCAAGTGAGAAGTGATGAACCTCTCAATAGCAGCTGCGGAATCTGCTCTTTAGCTTGTGGACAAAATAGACTAATTTGGATCATGTCTCGAAAACTGAAAGACAATTCAATGGCATTCATAGGGATTATCATGTATCGCCTGTCTTGCATATGCATCTTTCTAGTTATTACTAAAAATGACAATAACATTAAATAATATCTATTCATTATAATTTACTTTGTGGGTGCGGTTAAGAATAAATAATTATCTTTACATCAATTTTAACTTCATTGAAAAGTTGAGAAATTGCATGACCTTGGAAATGAAAATATGTTAGATTTAAGAAATTTTCATATATATATATATAAGAACAATGCTCATTAGATAGGCTCAAGGACAATGATGGAGGGATAGGGTGATGTGACATATAATAATTGACTGTTGTGTTTTTTTTTTTAAATTTTCCAATCATATGTCGATACATGTCCTCCTTGTTTTTGAACCTGTCTTTGAACCTATTTGTATAGCACAATTGTAAAAAAAAAAAAAAACACTAAATGATAGGTCAAACGTTTAAAAAAAGAATAAAATTTTTAACACAACTACAATATAAGTTGAAGATGTGATGGTCAATTGGGCAGTTTTTGAAACAACAATTAAGGAGTCAAAGATAGAAGTTTAAAAATTATACAGGTACAAAAATAGTAGAACACTGTGAATAATAGGTAACTCAAAATTAAACAACAAGGGAGAGAATTCAGTAAATGTCGCATTTTCTTTTATAAAAAAAAACGAAGAAGTGAGAAATTTTGGAGATAATGTGTTTACCAAACAAAAAGCGAACATCTATTTATTGTTGCCAAATGAAAATGCAGAGTCAAGTCGAACACAATATTGTTGAGAATTTTCCACCACCTCGATTAATTATTAGGAGCAATTACCCAAGGCCCAAACCCACTCCACCAAGCCCAAGTGAGGTTCCATCCCAAAACCAATTAGTAATGGGTGGAGTAGCCCACTTGGGTTATATGATTGATTTATTTTCTTCCCACAACCGATGTGGGACTTGTTTGCCACCAACAAATATTAGTTATTGATATGAACCTACCGATGCCACATTTATAGGAAAAAGAGATAATAAAACTTTAGTATATTTTTTAATTTTTGAATGTTTTGTAGCTATAAATTTTTAATTCATTGTTGATGTGTGAGCTGATTTGAAAGATTAGACAATTCCATCAACATTTTTCATACTTTTAATAAAGCTATGGTTGACAATATATGTATATGTTTGTCGAGCATTCTTGTAGTTTATAATATATTGTTTTTGTTTTTTGATTTCGAAAATTTATTCTATACTTGATTTGCAACTTTCGAAAATTCTGATACTTACTTTGTATAAATCTAACACCTTTGATTATTATTATATAGATTTATATTCAGTTGAAGAAAGTTGAAAATAACTATCACCATAAGAAAATGAAGATAACGATATAAATTATAAGTCCGTGACTTTTTTTTTATGTTAATCGTTCAGCAGTCATGGTTAAGAATCAGAAAAATAATTTAAAAGTGAAAAACTCTTTGAAAATAATACAATTTATTTTGATCGACATAAAGAAAAATAAGAAAAGAGATATAATAATTTAAATATAATTGTGTATAACATAAAATTGTTGGGCAATATACAAAAGTTATACTAAGATCGAAGTCTTTTCAAAAGGCAGGGGTTGTCTTTATAATTATCATAAATTTCAGAATAGATTTATGTAATTTTCATATTTTGAGAAAAAAGATATTATGTGATTTGCTCTATTATTATTTTATTATTCGATAGTAAATTGACGTATTTGATTAGCAAACACATTGGTTGTTTCACGTTTGTGCTAAAGGGCTAAATTCTATGACGTGTCATAGGGCATAAATATAAATTTGTTATTTTGAATTGGATGTCACGAAAAATATGTTATTTCTTGAATTTCATGGGTGGTTGAATTGTCCCTTAAAGTTAAAGTAGGCCAGAAAAATTGATTTTTTAGTACAACGACGAGGTAACATTCAACCACTAGATCTCATCTTCACCTACCACACTAAACATTTCATGCTTTTAAAACGCGTAATTTCTGATTTCATGCAAGTGGTAATGACGTTCCTAGAAATTGCCTCATAGAACAGGCAAAGTCAAGCTCAAGTAGGGACTATGACTTTTAAAACGCATAATTTCTTATGTCATGCAAGCGGTAATGACGTTCCTAAAAATTACATCATAGAACATGCAAATTCAAGCTCAAGTAGGGACCATTGCTTTTTAAAACGTGTAATTTCTTATTTCATGCAAGTGGTAATGACGTTCCTAGAAATTGTTTCAAAGGATGATATTTCCTTTTGAGATAACCAATCTTGTAGATGATAGCAAGCCCTTTCTATTACTTGGAACCTTCACCTTTTGAATTATTCTTTCTTGTCATAGTATCGTTGATGATCATCATTCCTTTTAAAAATTTGTTTATCCACCATATATACTTAAGTGAATTGATCTGTGTTTTCCTCGAAACTAATTGTTCTGAATTCCACCTCTATATAGAGATGTCAGTCCAAATCCTCAATGTGTGTCATTCTTTTGGAGCTTAATTATCTATGATAAACAAAACAAAAAAGGATTCATCTATATTGATATTATACTGTTTAAATTGATTATAGATGTATACAATTTCATGAGTAATGTTTAAATAGTGAGATTTCTATAATCTAAAAAAAATAAATCAACATTTTAGTTTTTAAGGTTAAAAATCCTAAATCACTTAAATACTTGAATTACTCCTTTTAAAAGTATGGTTTACACATCAACTAATTAATTATGCAAATTTTGATTAAATATTTTTCTAACACAGTTGTTTGCCACGTACAGCAAAATGGTTCTCTTTTAGACACACGACCTAGAGTAATAACATTTTCAATTAACGAAGGAATTTTTAAATATAAATTTGAATTTAGACAATGAGAAGAGGTCAATTATAGGACAAATTGGTATATTGTTAAATGATGCTGTAGAAGATTATAGATTATTGAATTATCATATATTTTTTATTCATATGAAAGAAGGGTTGCTATAAACTACAATTTGGGTATTAAATTATTAACAATATAAGCTCAATATCATTTGATTGAGTAGTTGATCCAGTCTCTTGTTTGAAGAAACCCTTTACTTCAATTAGTATTTTTTCACGGAAAGTAGACGTGAGATTTTAATTTCATGTGATTTTTTTTAGTTTTATTTATTAATAACAAGTAAGTTCACGCTCAAAATTTTATTTTTATTTATTTATTTATATAATTTTTGCTTAAAAATCCAATGGGATGCATCTGGTTCTTGAAGATTTTGAATCGAATCTTATTAAACTACGTGGAGTTTAACGAAATGCATTATCTTTGGATTAAATAAACCATTAATGGGCAATCATGCAGTAGCAACCCACTTTTTGATGGTTCCAAGTAGTTAATATTAGATTTATTTTATTCAAATTAATTAGTTATTATTAATAATCATTAAGGATATTCAAAATATTCAAATTAGTCCTCATTAGACTATTCAAAATTAGTTATCATTAGGATATTCAAAATTAGGGAATTTATGCTCGCTTAAGCAGCGTTTAGGCACGGGGCTCGGGCGAAACGTCACATCTTGGTTATGCGCGTCTAATGGTGCTCTATTAATTTCTTTACTTTTTTAAAAATCCTTTTATTTGACTTTAATTTCAAATTTTTAAAATATTTTTTCGTACAAAAATCAAAATAAAAGTACATTAGAAAATTTAAAGTAGGACTTGTCTAGTTGAAAGTTAAAACTATGAAAAATAATTTAATTTTTGCACTTCATAAACTTAAAAATCATAAAATTGACTAATTGTAGAATTTAGCAAGTAAATATAATATTTTATAATTTTAGATGATAGCACAGAAGTACAACTATGTGGTTCACATGAGTTACTAGTAAATTGGTTAGTGTACATAATAACATTTGTGCCCCTAGTTTTGGCATCTGGTTGAGTGATGGCAAGGGTAAGAATGACATTGCACAAGTAAAATGAGGATATATATATGTCAATGGGTTTCACTGGATTTTTTTGGATTCTCTGACATCTGAAATGATATGAACGGCAGTCGATACAGCTGTGTCCATCAAGTTGGGTTGAATAATGAGCCAAAATGTGAGATAACGAGAGTTAATGGGCGCGCCTATATTAGTATAGGTATCGCAGCATCGTGGAACATTTAGGACTTGTTTGGGAGGGATTTTAATTCAATTAAAATTGAAAATATAGCCGTTATTGGGTCTCACTCGTCTAATAAAAGTCAACAATAACGGTTAACTTTTCAATTTTAATCCGATTTTAATCTCTACCAAACAAGCTCTAAAACCTCAAAACAAGTTGGGTTGAATAATGAGCCAAAATGTGAGATAACGAGAGTTAATGGGCGCGCCTATATTAGTATAGGTATCGCAGCATCGTGGAACATTTAGGACTTGTTTGGGAGAGATTTTAATTCAATTAAAATTGAAAATATAGTCGTTATTAGGTCCCACTCGTCTAATAAAAGTCAACAATAACGACTATATTTTCAATTTTAATCCGATTTTAATCCCTCCCATACAAGCTCTTAATAGTGCCGAGCTACCATGTGATATTTTGTTCCATTAGCTTTGTTGGTTAAATAATATTTTCTACTTGGAAATCTATAATTGACATATATATTTAGGGTGTGTTCGGCAGAGATTAAAATCAGATTAAAATTAAAAAATTAGTCATTATTATTAATTTTTATTAGACGGGTGAGACCCAATAACGACTATATTTTCAATTTTAATCCGATTTTAAGCCCTACCAAACATGCTCTTAATATGAAAATGATATTAATTATTATAGTTATGGTGATTCACTGACATAAAAATTTCATCGAAAGTTATTTTGATTTCATTATCGTAGTTATCTCAACTCCATTGAGTCAATTCTAAAATTGATTTTGACCGTCAACAAAAATTCACTTCAACATTACTTGTTTTGAGTTCATACTTACGTGTTAAGGCTTTTGAATTATTGAAAAATAATTAAATAAGGGCTAAAAATTCAACAACTTGCTCATTACTACAATGAAATTATTAAACAAATTGCTAGTTGTTAATGATTGAACACATAAACTTATTGCAATTTATTTACATGCTGTGACGCGTTAGATGAGTAATTAATGAGTTTGATAATAAAATCAATTGATTATAATTCAGAGTAATTCTATAATTTAATAATAGAGAGAAAGAGAAAATGCGTGTATTATTTAAATTTGGGTCCTGTCACCCACGTAGTGAAAATAATGCTGACCTGCTCAGCCCGCCAGCCACCAAGAATATGCCACTGGTTACAGTATATGCTTGATTGCAAATTGATTAAAGTCTTGGGGTTGTTTGCTATTTATGAATAGTCATAGATTTTAACAGAGTAATTGCCTGAGCAGGTAGCTTTAAATTTAAATTTAAATTTTTTTTATATGAGCCGGACACGGGTCGGCCAGGGCTCGGCTCGGCTCGGATTTTTTCCAACCCAAGTTCGAGCCGTCGAACCCTACAAGCTTTTTTGTCATCCCTAGGCTCGGCGAGCNTTCGAGCCGTCGAACCCTACAAGCTTTTTTGTCATCCCTAGGCTCGGCGAGCCACACGGGTTGGCCCCGAGCCTCGCATAGAGCCCGAGCCCAAACTCACGAGCTTTTTTGCCATTTCTATATTTTCCTTGGTTTTCCACATTATTTCCTTTTTTTTTTAGCAATTGGAAAAAATTTGTGTCACAATGGTAAAAAAAATTATCATTTTTATTGACAATTTTCATACAAAATAAAGACAAATGAATGGTATTCAGTATGGTATTTTCTAGAAAAAGAAATTTTTGGTAATTGGAACAAATTCTAGACCCAATGGTAAAAAAATTATCACTTTAATTGACATTTTTCATGAAAAATGAAGTCAAACGGATACCAAACTTTCAACATTTTTCAGGTGAAAAATTATACCAATCAAACACAATTAATTACAATTCCTAGTAAAACAAATTTTAGGCAATTCAATTCCCTGTAATTCATTTTCTTTCCACCCAAATTCCACATTTGCAATCAAACGGACCCTTACGGAAATTAAAGAAAGAATTCTTGTTTGGCAAGAAAAGAAAAAGGGAATTCTGTTGGCACCCAATGGTAAAAAAATTATCACTTTAATTGACATTTTTCATGAAAAATGAAGTCAAACGGACACCAAACTTTCAACATTTTTCAGGTGGAAAATTATACCAATCAAACACAATTAATTACAATTCCTAGTAAAACAAATTTTAGGCAATTCAATTCCCTGTAATTCATTTTCTTTCCACCCAAATTCCACATTTGAAATCAAACGGACCCTTACGGAAATTAAAGAAAGAATTCTTGTTTGGCAAGAAAAGAAAAAGGGAATTCTGTTGGCAGAAAGAGAAAATGAATCCTATTACAAATTAGAAAATCATTTTGAGCAAAATTAGGATTGAAAGAAATATCTATACATGGATGTATTGAATGACGATGTATTTCTTCGAAGTTCAATTGAATTGAAAGAAATATCTATACATGATTGAAAGAAATCATTTTGTAGCATACAGTAGAAAATAGAAATTGGGACAACAATTGTTACGGGTCGCATATGGAATCTCCACGTGGCAGCACGTTAGGCGGGTGGGACCAGCCCGTCTGAGCCAGGGAATATCCTCTTGGCCTTTGGTCTATGGTTCCGAGGCCCAAACAGAAGCACAATCCGAGGCCCTTACCCTTTCCCAGGCCCTATTCGCTTTGAGGACAGCAGCTCCATCCGAGGCTCTGCAGCAGCCTATAAAGACCCACGTGGAAAGTCACCAATGATGAAGATCTTTAGTTGAATGATTGATTTGACTTTGGTGTAAAGTATATCCATGTCCTGTCTTGTCATTGTAAGAGTATTAAACATTTCGGTAGGCTAACAAGTCAACTAGTGGAATAGGATGGCTAGGATGTGATCCTTAGTCGAAGAGACGAGGACACGTGTAAATAGATCCGATGGTTACAATCTCACTTGTAAACACATAGGATGTGATGCCTTAGTCGAAGAGACGAGGACACGTGTAAATAGATCCGATGGTTACAATCTCACTTGTAAACACTATAAATACCCCAACCATGTAACCCAATAGGGTAATGAAAATTTTACGGAAAAGCAGTGGAAAAGTTATGCAAGAAGCAAAACATATCTCACATTTATATGCGTTTTGTTCAACATTTCAAGAAAAAATACAGTAACGGATCTTGCTAATTCATCGATCGGTTTCTAATACGATCGTAGATCCACCCTCTTGCCGGAGCCTGAACCCTGGAGTCTCGTGCGGAGAGCCACTCCCACGCCCCTGTTCTGGAGCCTTCCTGACCGTTTATCGGCACTAGCGTGACGGACGAGGCTTGCACGCGCACGAGTGGGCCCGGCATCTGTTGGCAACATTTTTTGGGGTCAACAGCATTCTCACACCAAAACCACTTCACTCTACTCAAACGCTGCCAATCTCCAATGCCAAAATCTTCACTCTTCTTCTGTACACTACAAGTCTCGTGCGGAGAGCCACTCCCACGCCCCTGTTCTGGAGCCTTCCTGACCGTTTATCGGCACTAGCGTGACGGACGAGGCTTGCACGCGCACGAGTGGGCCCGGCATCTGTTGGCAACATTTTTTGGGGTCAACAACAATATTTCTTCAAAGTTGGAGAGAGAAAAAGAAAAAGTAAGTAGAGAATAGAAATTGGGACGATCACATTTTATCATCAATCATATCTATATCCATGTAAAACAAAGTCAAATGAACATAAATTTTTAAAATTTTTCGGGTGGAAAATTATACCAATCAAACACACTAAATTTACAATTTCCTGCAAAATAATTTCTAGGCAATTACTTTCCCTGGAATTCATTTTCTTTCCACCAATTTCTCACCTTTGCAATCAAACAGACCCTTATATTCTATCCAAGTCACTTGATGGAAATGAGACCAATTTCCCACCTTTGCAATCAAACAGACTCTTATATTCCACCCAAGTCACTTGATGGAAATGAGAAAAATGTGTACCGGAACAATGACTAGAACAAATAAATGCAAGCGATTGTGCATGTCTGTTATATGCAATAGTTGTGATGCTTGCGAAGTAGTTGCAACAATGCCAAAGTTGGTAGCCGGCTTGGTGGTGGATGATGGGATATTGGCAATGCTCAAAATTACACTTTAAGCCCTCGTTTGGCTCCCATTAAATTAAAATTCATTTTTCTCTGTTTTCTTATCAATTACATATTTTTCAATAAAATAATATTACACGTAAATTTAAAGAATTTTCTTTCTTTTTTCAAGTATATATTTTTCAAAAATTACTATTTTTCTCATTAAAATGTGGAATAATGGAGTCCAAACAGGGGCTAACAGAATTGCTCTTGTTTTCGAAAATAATTGATTTTCGGAAAGTTGAAATGGGCCCTCACTATTGTCATTGTTCATTTGCCTATGTTTTGTGTGACTTATATAAATTTGATAGATTTGGTCAAAATTTCCATAATAATTCGGTGTAGTAGGTTGATAGTGCATTTAATCACATCTGACTATTTCACCCTCTAAGTTTTTAATAAAATGACACAAATGTCCCTCCTAGTCAAAAGTAGAGGTGTCAATCCGGGTGGACCGGGCCGCCAACATTTGAGCCCTGTAACGGTCCGCGTGAAAAAAAGCCCGTGCTCTACGGGTTCCGGAGCCGGCCCACAAAATTTGGACTACAACCTAGACCCGCCCGTTGACTCATCCGGGTCGAGCCCATACAGGTCAAGGTTCGCGGGTCACGGGTTGTTCCAAGAATTTTTTATATTGATAGCAATTTTTTTTTTTTTGTTAAATGTAAACTAAGAATTGACAAAATGATAAATTCATATTTATATTAAGAAATGTTTATATGGAATTCAAATTTAATAATTGAAATTTAGGCCTTGTATGGGAGGGATTAAAATCGGATTAAAATTGAAAATATAGCCGTTATTGTTGACTTTTATTAAACGGGTGGGACCCAATAACGGCCATATTTGGATTTTAATCCCTCCCGAACGGGGCCTAACTAAATGCATTTCTAATCACGTGAAGGTATATATTTATAACAAAGTACATCCCAACTAGGTTGACACCTACTTTTACTATAATTTATAGTTTAAGTACATCCCAACTAGGTTGGCACATATTTAACTATAATTTAGTTGTTCAAAAATTATATTTAGTTGTGACTAGTGAGAACCGAGAAGAAAGAAATATAATCAAGATGATGATGATATTTGCAATTGAATAATTGTAATTGTAGTAAGGTAG
>CAIGRT010087799.1:0-14369 GCA_903798405.1 Fraxinus platypoda
CCCATGACTTATTTGGGCCATTGGAAGCGGTCTAATTAATTAGAATTACTCATGGCCCGACCCATTACCTTGGAAGGCTTTTTGGTTGATTGCCCACTTATATATTACCTATTGGGCCTCTACTATTCCTTAATCTAAAAGCCCATACCCTTACCTTTATATATGCTGCCCCGTTACTGTTTGATGTGTGTGTGAAACTTGAGTAGGCGATTCATGGAGAGAAAGGCAGCGTTCTTTTTTTGGCTTTGTGCTTCCCGGTCTTGCTTTGTGCTTGATTGTGCCTTGTCTCCTCCTTCTTCTCTAGCCTTTGTGGCTGAACCTTGAGGCTACTATATTCCACACATTGCCCTTTGTGGGCAAACCCGTGAGCAGCTGGTTGGGTGTTTTGGTTTGGGATTGGGTTGTTGAATTGTGGTGGTCGATTGGAAGAGACTAAGCCCGAAAATTGGTTGGATTGGAGTCCATTCTTCTACACGAACAGACACATTGGATAGAAATGGATCTCCGATTTCTGTGTACTAGTTAAGAATGACAAACACAACACGTTGTTGCTTTCAATTGTGGATTTCAGTGTATGGTATGTTAGATTCGAGCTTCATGTACATGACTCGTTCCGTAAATGAAAGATGGTAGCACACAAAAATTACTTGAAAACTATTTCAATCGGTACTCCTCCTAGAGCTCTATATTGAAATTATTTGTTACAATGAAAAAAAAATTAAATAGGATATGTAGGAATGCTCGAACGTAGATGCATATTAACTTGATATATTAAAAACCATAGATGGATCAAGAATTAAATAGTCACAAAAACTGAAAATAAGGCATGAATGCATTATGCAGAATGTCAAAATGCAAACCCGAAATGTGAATAATAATGCCTCATCAAATTGTCCATAGAATGTGAAAATGAAACCATAGAAGTTTTAGCCCTCATTTGATAGGCTCATTTTTTTTTTCAAAAATTCATTTTCTCGAAATTTATTTTCAGCCACATATTTTTCAATAAAATAATTTTACACGTAAATTGAAAGCTTTTTTTTTTTAATTACACATTCTCCACAAAAATCACTATTTCAAAATACATCTTTCTTCAAAATGGGGCTCAAATTAAATTAAAGTGGAGTTGCTGGACATGGCTAAAAATAGAAGGCTGGAAATCCATTTTAATCATGAATCGATAGTTCGAAAAAGTATATCATAACATCATGGACATCCTGCTTAAAAGAACTACAAACACATTTGAACAACAGGATCCAAGTGAAGGGGAGAACGATAAATTTTACCTTAATTTTTTTCCCACCAAGCTGCAGAGACATGAGTTCTGTTACTGTTACACCCCATTTTATGCTAGACAAAAGTCAAGATTTTATTTCAAAGTCAAATGTTCGACTAGTCAAAGTCAAGGTCAAATAGGAACTTATATGGAATAAATTATTTTCTTGGAGTTTATTTTAAAATTGACAATAATTGAGGGTTTAAGATGTATTAGATTTAAAGTTGGGGATGTACTTACTTATCGTTGAAAGTTATATTACCAAATGTTATATTAATTGGAAGATGGAGGACTTCCTTTACAAAGCTGAGTTAGTGCTTCCACTAACTTAACCATTTAAAACCCATTTTTTTCATTTTTCTCTGTACACAGAAAGCTGGGGAAACAAAACAGAAAGCAGAGGCCAAAACGGTGGAAAGAATAGGAAAAGAGAAAGAAAGGAAAGAAGGGAAAAAGAAAAAAAAATGAAAAGGAAGAGGAGGAAAAAGAGGTGGGTTTGGCTATCCGAATTTCATTCTTCGAATTGCCTAATTTCTTCAAGAGATATAGTATAATTTATGCTTCACTTTTAGGGTTCTCATTTTTTTGGTGTAATTTTTAGATTAAGAGAAAGTAGTACCATCGTTAGTTCAAGTTCCTTGATTGGTTACCTTCCATTTTCATTAAGGTAAGAAATACCATTTTTGGCTAACCCTGGAGTTTTTAATTGGGTTATTGTGTAAAGATTGTTTGAGGAAATTATAGTGTTGGTGAAATATTCACTTGAAAGAATGAATTTATGGAACAAGATGTAAATTAAATTGGTGGAGGTGTGATTTCAAGTTTTCACTAGATGGAAGATGGGATAATTATTTTTATGCTTGGGGTGAAGATTATTTTGATGAATTAGCTATTAGTAAAGTGACTAAAAAGTAGAATTAGCGCATTAAAGATATTTTAGGGAATTTATTCAAGTATCGAAACATCTAGTTTAAGTATTACATCACTAATTATTAAGGTTTCTTCATTTGGTAGTGGTTAAATTGATTATTTCGTATCGCATTTTAGGTTGTGACGAACAGATTGGAAAAACTTACCGACCATCCTAGATTGTAACTTGTTTTGAGTGAGTGGAAAAACTTATTTTTCAAAAATAAGTATTTACTCAATTTATAGTAGATCAGAATGTTATCTATTTCTTATAATTGAATTGACAGCATGATTTTCAGAATAAAATGAATTTTATAATTAGTTCTTTTAAAAGTTAAAATCAGAATGTTATCTATTTCTTATAATTGAATTGACAGCATGATTTTCAGAATAAAATGAATTTTATAATTAGTTCTGTTAAAAGTTAAATTCAGTTCAGATAAATCATTTTGTTGGCATGTTATATTAGTATGTTTCAACGTATCTAATGTTATTTTTAAAACCATCACAAAGTATTCGGTGATTTTACCCGCTCTACATTGGTATGAATGTATTTCCACAGTGTATGACCCTTATGGTGATTTACCAGCTCTACACTATTGTGAATGTATTTCCATAGTGTATGACTAGATTATAGCTTTCTGGCAGCTCTATACGCGTATGACCAGAATTACAGAATTCCAGAATTGAATAGCTTTGCCATGTATATCGATATTAATCGATACATGAGTATTGTATTCCAGGTACCTTTTTTATGTGATCTTTCAGTATTACATAGCTTATCAGATTTCAGACTACGTTATTTAGTTTATTCAGTTTACAGAGTAAAGATTTGAGCTTATAGTATTCTAAAAAGATATTCTCACTCATATTTACTCACATCAGATTTCCCATATCCGTTTTACCCTATAGTTGTTTATTTAGAATAAAGAGTAGAGAATTTTATAATTCCATTATGCTTTAGTCTTAAAAGTATTATCAGAGTTCCCACTTTCTTAAAGTTGTAATAGCATAAGTAAGAGTTTTCAGAAAATTTGCATAAATGAATAAAGTATATTTATTTACGAAATATCCACTCACTGAGTTAAAAGCTCACATATTTTGTCACCATTTTGGAGCATGTCAATGCACTGAGTTGAGCCACACATTTTCAGTAGTTGTATGACTCATTTTGTCAGTTTATATAATTCATATTTCTTTTAAGATACATGCATCTTTGGTCAGAAAAGTCAATATGTAATTTATGTATCCATAGCATGGGCTCGTTGCATATTTGGTATATTTAGTGTTTTGGGGGATTTTTGTTTGTAAGTAATAGGTAATGGTCGATTTACAAGTATTGTATTGTGAGTAGTTTGAGTTTTGAGGATCTAGTGTACCTATTTTAAATTATATGTACAGGTTTGAGGTAATTGATTTTTGTTCAGGTGGTTTTAGTCCAAATTACAAGGAAAATTTTGTCAAAATTTTTATAAAAATATGTTACAGTCAAAGCAGGTCATAGTTGTCTTGGTGGTAGGTCCGACACTTACCTGGTATCTACCATCGGAGCACATCACATGTCGGGTCCACTGAGGGGATTCGGGATAGGTCGTGTCAATTGGTATCAGAGCATGGTTATGGAGTGAGTAGACTTGCATTTATTTTAATTTTGTTCTCAACATGTCATACATATTTGTAAGAAGGTCATGGCTCATGGAGGTAAGACTCGCAGGCGCCAGGATGTGCCACCTCAACCCCAAGTTGCTCCTGATATAGTGAATATTAGAGAAGATTGTAGGGTTAAAGAATCAGTTCATCAGACTTATGAACAGTTACGGTAGGGGAATGTAGCTCAAAATGATCATATAGCTGATATGATTTCTACAATTGTTACTTTTGCTTTACGTAGCTCAGATTGAAAGTACAGCATAGAACGAGCAACTAAATTAGGGACTAAGGTGATTATAGGTACGACTGATCCAGCAGTAGCTGAATCTTAGATGGTAAAGATTGAGAGTGTTTGATGTTATGTGTTATCCTAATGATAGGAAAACTACGCCTTGTTACCTTCTTGCTAGAAGAGAGTGCATATGATTGGTGGAGATCAGTGTAGAGTAAATATATCGACCATTCTGTGATCACGTATGATGATTTTAATAAAGATTTCAATGAATACTATTGGCCTCGTTCCTATAAGAATTAAAAACAAAACGAATTTTTGAGACAGTACAGACGTCCACGGTGGCTGAATAGTAGAAAAGATTTGTGGAGTTATCAAAGTATGATGCAGTTCTTATAGCTGATGAAGCTGATAAGTACAAAAGGTTTGAACAGGGTTTTAAGGAACGAATTAGATCGGTGGTGACTGCAATAGGATATGAAAATTTTGGAAAACTAGTAGAAACGGCGCTGAGAGTTGAAAAAAGTCTTTCAGAACGACAAAGGGGTCAAGATCAAATGAGGCCTAGAGTTGGTGGTGATAATCAAACATGGGCAGAAGCCTCTATCAATAGACCACTGAGGAGGGATCGCAAAGGATATGGATTAGGTGTTTCTACTTCTAGTAATTTCAAATCCAAATCTCGTGGAAGTCAAGGCTCGAGATTAAGCCAGAGGTTAATACAGCAGCCAGGGTATAGCCGTACTCAGACCCAGGGATCTTCCCAAAGATCATTTACTCCTGGACAGGGTTATAGTTCCAGTGTTACCAAGTTTCCTCAGTGTTAGTTATGTCGAAGATTTCATCTTGGTGAGTGCCTAGGGCATTGGTGTTTGTTTTCATTGTGGTCATATCGGGCATATAAGGAGATAGTGTCCAGTTCGCTTTCAGTAGTGGTATTTCTAAGCAGAATCAGAACCAAGACACGCTGGCAATAAGGCAAGTGCTATGATTGTTGTTCAGTCTGATGTCGTCAGCAGCAATGGCATTAGACGAAGGTCCAGGCAGGACATCCCAGGACTCAGGGGAGAGTTTTTGCTGTGACTCGGCATGATGCCGAGGAGTCACTAGATGTAGTCATGGGTACGTTATCTATCTTTGGCAAAAATGTTTATGCTTTAATTGAATTAAGTGCTACACATTCATTTATATTATATGCATTTGCTATGTATGTGGATCATATGTTGGAACCGTTAGTTAGTGATTTGGTAGTAATGACTCCTGTAGGAATTTCACTTTTAGCTACCAATGTATACAAAGATTGTGCGATTAGAGTGAATGATCGGGAGTTGAAGGCTAAATTGATTCCACTAGATATTCATGATTTTGATGTTATATTGGGTATGGATTTCTTTGTTGCAAATCATGCTTCAATTGCGTGTTTTCACAAGGAGGTAGTGTTCACAAGGAGGTGGTGTTCAGAAGGCGATGAGAGCTTGATATTATTCTTCGTGGTGAAAGGAGAATATTACCTTCATATATCATATCCATACTTGATGCTGGGAGATTGCTTAGAAAAAGGTCTCATGCATATTTGGCCCATGTAATTGACACTCAAATTACTAAGTTGAAACTTGAAGATGAACAGGTGATGAGAGATTTCCCTGATGTTTTTCCTGAAGATGTTTTTCCTGAAGATCTTCCAGGTTTACCTCCAGATAGGGAAATTGAGTTTACCATTGACTTGATCCCAAGGGCTACACCAATCTTACAAACATCTTACAAAATGGCTTCGACAGAGCTAGAGGAATTGAAAGTTCAGTTGCAAGATTTAGTTGATAAGGGTTTCATTAGACCTATTATATCTCCTTGGGAAGCGTCAGTATTATTTGTGAAAAAGAAGGATGTTACAATGAGATTGTGTATTAACTACATCTGAATAAAGTGACTATTCACAATAAGTATCATTTGCCTCGTACCACAGTATTTTCTAAGGCTGATTTGCGCTCAGGGTATCATCAACTCAAAATTAGGGATGTAGATGTACAGAAAACTACTTTTAGGTCACGACATGGCCATTATGAGTTTCTGGTGATGCCATTTGGGTTGACTAATGCCCAAGCAACATTTATGGATATGATGAATAGGGTGCTTCACCCATTTTTAGACAATTTGTGATTGTTTTTATTGATGATATATTGGTTTATTCTCGCAGTCGTGATGAACATGCTGAGCATTTGAGGATTATTTTGCAAACTTTGCGACATAAGCAGTTGTATGCTAAGTTTAGTAAATGTGAATTTTGGCTTGATAAAGTTATGTTTTTGGGTCATATCATCTCAGTAGAATGCATTTATGTAGATCCTCAGAAAATTGAGGCAGTACTGAAATGGGAACGCCCTACTAATGTGACAGATGTACAGAGTTTCCTTGGACTGGCAGGTCATTATCGTCGATTTGTAGAGGATTTATCTAAAATTACTCTTCCTCTGACTAGCTTGACTCGAATGAACTCCAGATTTATATGGATTGAGGAATGTGAAAAGAGTTTTCAAGAGTTGAAGAAAAGATTAGCTTCTGCTCCTATACTTACTCTTCCATCTCCAGGTGAAGAGTTTGTAATTTATAGTGATGCTTTAGGCCAAGGATTGGGTTGTGTTCTAATGTAGAATGGAAAGGTTAGAGTTTATGCTTCAAGACAATTAAAGAAGAATGAGTTAAACTAACCAACACATGATTTGGAGTTAGCTGCAGTGTTGACATTGAAAATTTGGAGGCATTACCTTTATGGTGAAAGATGCCAAATATTTACTAATCATAAAAGTTTGAAGTATATCTTTGATCAGAAGGAACTGAATTTGAGACAAAGAAGATGGTTGGAGTTGATAAAGGATTATGATTGCAAAATTGACTACCATCCGGGAAAAGCTAACGAAGTTGCAGATCCTCTCAGTAGAAAGACTAGTTCTTACTCTTTCTCTAGTACAATATGTGCTTCTTTGATTTGTGAGTTTTAAAAGTTACAGCTCAATTGTCAGCTACTACTTCAGGGCGATATTAGCTCATATTCAGGTAAGGCCTACTTTGATCGATAAGGTTAGAAAAACTCAATATCAAGACTTGACATTGAGAATATTGAAAACAAAAGTGAGTGTTGGTTTACGAACAGATTATGGGATTAGAAATGATGGTGGCGGTGGCTATGTGAAATAGATTATGTGGTCCAAATATTCCAGAATTAAAGAAGGAGATTTTAGAAGAGGCACATAGTTCTGCTTATGCGATGCATCCAGGTAGTATTAAAATGTATCACACATTGAGAGATCATTACTGGTGGCAGGGTATGAAAAGAGAGATAGTCGATTTTGTATCCAAATGTCTTATCTGTCAACAATAGGTAAAGCCAGTTCATCAGAAAACATCAGGACTTTTACAGCCATTGCCTATTCCAGAATGGAAATGAGAGCACATTACCATGAACTTTTTATTTGGTCTCTCTTGTACTCAAAGTGGTCATAATGGTGTTTGGGTTATTATAGATTAATTGACCAAGACTGCCAGATTTTTTCCGATCAAAGCAATTTATACATTGAATAAGTTGGCTAAGTTGTATATAGATGAAATAGTCAGCTCATATGGTACTCCATTATCTATTGTGTCAGATAGAGATCATCGATTTACATTTAAATTTTGGCCTAGTTTGCAGGAAGCTATGGATACTAAGCTACATTTCAGTATAGCATTTCATCCTCAGACAGATGATCAATCATAAAGGACCTTACAGACTCTTGAGGATATGTTAAGGACTTGTGTTTTAGAGTTCAGAGGTAATAGGGATATTCATTTGTCTTTGATGGAGTTTGCTTACAATAATAGTTACCACTAGAGTACAGAAATGGCTACTTTTGAAGATTTATATGGTAGAAAGTGTAGAATGCCAATATGTTGGGATGAAGCTGGTGAAAGGAAGTTAGTAGACCCTGAATTGGTTCAAATGGCTTCAGAAAATGTGAATTTGATTAGAGGAAATTTGAAAATAGCACAAGACAGAAAAGTTATGCAGATAGGCGCAGGAAAGATCTTGAATTTGCAGTTGGAGATAAGGTATTTTTGAAATTGTCGCATTGGAAAGAGGTGTTGAGATTTGGCAAACGAGGAAAATTGAGTCCAGGATATATTGGACCTTATCAGATTACTGAGCGGATTGGCCAGTTGCATATCGATTAGATTTGCCAGATGAATTATCCAGGATCCNAACGAGGAAAGTTGAGTCCACGATACATTGGAACTTATGAGATTACTGAGCGGATTGGTTCTGTTGCATATCGATTACATTTTCCAGATGAATTATCCAGGATCCACAATGTTTTCCATGTTTTTATGCTTCACAAGTACATTGCAGATGCTTCTTATGTGCTAGAATTTCAGTCAATTCAGTTGAAGGAGAATTTGACCTATATAGAAGAGCCAGTGAGAATTCTAGTCAGAAATGTGCAAATTCAGCGAAACTAGACAATTTCACTTGTCAAGGTCCTTTGGAAGAATTAGGCGGTTGAAGAGGCTACGTGGGAGAATGAGGATCAGATGCGTGTCCAATATCCTCATCTGTTCATTGATTAGCCAGTTGTCAATTGAATTTCGAGGACGAAATTCTTTGAAGGAGGTAATATTGTTACACCTCATTTTATACTTGACAAAAGTCAAGATTTATTTCAAAGTCAAATGTTTGACTAGTCAAATCACAGTCAAATAGTGACTTATATGAAATAAATTATTTGCTTGGGGTTTATTTTACAATTGACAATAATTGAGGGTTTAAGATGGATTAGATTTAAAGTTGGGGATGTACTTACCTATCATTGAAAGTTATATTACCAAATGTTATACTAATTGGAAGATGAGGGACTTCCTTTGCAAAGTTGAGTTAGTGCTCCACTAACTTGGCCATTTAAAACCCTTTTTTTCATTTTTCTCTATACATAGAAAGCTGGGGAAACAAAACAGAAAGTAGAGGTTGAAACAGTGGAAAGAGATGGAAAAGAGAAAGAAAGTACAAAAAAAAAAAAGGAGGAAAAAGAGGTAGGTTTGGCTCTCCAAATTTCATTCTTCAAATTGCCTAATTTCTTCAAGAGATATAGTATAATTTATGCTTCACTTTTAGGGTTCTCATTTTTTTGGTGTAACTTTTAGATTAAGAGAAAGTAGTACCATTGTTAGTTCAAGTTCCTTTATTGGTTACTTTCCATTTTCATTAAGGTAAGAAATACCATTTCTGGCTAACCCTAGAGTTTTTAATTGGGTTATTGTGTAAAGATTGTTTGGGGAAATGATAATGTTGATGAAATACTCACTTGAAAGAACGAATTTATGGAACATGATGTAAATTAAATTGGTGGAAGTGTGATTTCGAGTTTTTAGTAGATGGAAGACGGGATAATTATTTTTATACTGGGGGTGAAGATTATTTTGATGAATTAGCTATTAGTAAAGGGACTAAAAAGTAGAATTCTCTTCAATTGATTAAAGATATTTTGGGAAATTTATTCAAGCATCGAAACATCTAGTTTAAGTATTCCATCACTAATTATTAAGGTTTCTTCATTTGGTAGTTGTTAAATTGATTATTTCGTATCGCATTTTAGGTGGTGACGAACAGATTGGAAAAACTTACCGACCATCCTAGATTGTAACTTATTTTGAGTCAGTGGAAAAACTCAAAAATAAGTATTTACTAAATTTATATTAGATTAGAAAGTTATCTATTTCTTACAATTGAATTGACAGCATGATTTTCAGAATAAAATGGATTTTATAATTAGTTCTTCTAAAAGTTAAATTGAGTTTAGATACATCATTTCGTTGGCATGTTATATTAGTATGTTTCAACGTATCTAATGTTATTTTTAAAACCATCAGAAAGTATCCAGGTTATTTTACCCGCTCTACACTGGTGTAAATATGTTTCTAGACCATTATGGTGATTTACCAGCTCTACACTATTGTGAATGTATTTTAATAGTGTATGACCAGATTATAGCCTTCGGGCAACTCTGCGCCCGTATGACCAGAATTTCAGAATTACAAAATTACAGAATTTTAGAATTGAATAACTTTGCCATATATATCGATATTAATCGATACATGAGTATTGTTATTCTGAGTACCTTTTTGTGTGATTTTTCAGTATTACGCAGCTTAGCAGATTTTGGAGTACGTTATTTAGTTTATTCAGTTTACAAAGTAAAGATTTTAGCTTATAGCACTGTGAAAAGATATTCTCACTCATATTTACTGATATCAGATTTCTTATATCTATTTTATCCTATAGTTGTTTATTTAGAATAAAGAGTGAAGAATTTTATAATTCCATTATACTTTAGTCTTAAAAGTATTATCATAGTTCAAACTTTCTTAAAGTTGTAATAGCGTAAGTAAGAGTTTTCAGAAAGTTTGCATAAACAAATAAAGTATACTTATTTGCGAAATATCTATTCACCGAGTTACAAGCTCACATATTTTGTCACCATTTTCCTTATCAGATAGTAGCTTAGTTGAGCAACGTTGGAGTCTTTCGATGTACTAAGTTGAGCCACGCATTCTCAGTAGTTGTATGACTCATTGTCAGTTCTTATAGTTCATATTTCTTTTGAGATGCATGCATCTTTAGTCAGAAAAGTCAATATTTCTTTTGAGATACATGCATCTTTTGTGGCATATTCTGAAAAAGTTGTTTGAGAAGTTCAGTTATCACAGTGAAAAAGGTTCAATGATCACTACACTTTCACAAACGTAAACATTATTGTTTTTCCCTACACTTTCCCTTCAATGATCACTACACTTTCCCTTCCTGTTATCTTCCCATTTCCCTTTCGGATAGCTACGTTGAATGATATCTCCATGTCCACTTCTTTGATTATTTTTACTAGACATTTGAACATATGCAATAAGTCTTCAATTGGTGCTTTAGCCTTGTTTTGAAGTGAACAAATGCATCTTAATTGGCTTTCATTGCAAACGCCAATAGACTGTCCTTCAAATTGCAAGGTTTCTTCTTTCAGGACTTAACATCATTCCAATTGAAATACCACAATTTTTAGTACAACACAAGAATAATAGGCTTATGTTTTCCGTCTTCTACTCCACCTCCATTAGTTTCACAATTCCCTCACTACAGTTTCGGCATCATTACTTGTTTTGACATTCCGACAAGCGATCCCCAAGCTGTTTACAATTCTGGTAAATACCCATGTTCTTCCCTATCATTTATTAATTCAATTGCAGCGACGATAATTTCAAGTTACAATTCAAGATACACAATATTAGCAAGAGAAATTTAATATTAAAGGTATGAACTATGAGCAAATTCTCTGAAGTATATGATCAATTCTTTAACAATTGCATTGAGTGGAGCAAATTCTTAATTTATATTTCTACTTCTCATGCTTGGTAGTATAATCTTCTACCCTTGTCAATTAATTTTAATGACTCCCCTAACATTTTCTACCACAATTGAATTGCTTTTGCCATTTAGAGTTTCTTCAGAAATTAAATAAGAAAACTTACAACAAAAATCCACAAACAACTTAGTACATATTTAATGTCATCCAAAAGCCACATTGTAAAATGGCAGAAAATAAGATAGAAACAAAAAAATAGGATAGAAAGCATGTTATAACAATCATTGTAAAGTTCAATTGGAGATATAAATATACCATTATACTTTGCATGATTTTTATAGAAATTCTAGCTTTTTTAATGCATATTTTCACGTTCGCATATTTCATAGAGATATACGAAAGTCACGTGAGAGAATATATTTAATAGTTATTGAGAAAGACTATTAATTAACTTAGGAATATTGATCAACAAGAATGTACACATATTGTCATGTTATTAAATTTATTAAAACGGATTAATAAGGGGAATTCGATGTCTTAATAATCATCTCACATAATTTTATGAAACCCTTCATAATTTGCTCAATAAATAATTTGTTTAAATAGTTAATTTAGATAAATTCGATTCAACAAATTTGGCTATTTGATTAAATTTATTATTAATTGATTCTAAATTAAGTAAGTAGTCCTCATGGAGACGATATCTTACTTATTACTTTATTACTTGTTCGTGATATCGTACACTTGCAAGATTTCGTAAGAACAAGTTTTTAACATAGTTGTCGGGGATTATTGCATTTAATGAGTTTTAGTTAGTTATATCTGATTTTTTATTACTTTACTAGTTTTAAATAACTATTAAAAAAATTATAGTGTTTTTCTTTTTAGGATCTTACATGAAAAATTCAAGTTATGGAAATCTTACTCCATTTTATCCAAAAATCGAACAAATATTCAGATTAAGAAGAAAAAAACAGTTAGAAGCATACCAAAAATAGCAAATAAAATCAATGACAGAAAATTTACAAAATTAAATGGTCATTAGGGTTAATGAAGATGCAGCATATATAGTTGTAGCTACAGATGAGAGATTGATGGAGGGAATACATGGTTCTGCCAGTGGTAGAAAGCATATCTAGTATAACTTATCCAACATTTAGCCACGATAATTTTTACTTGAGAGCGGACGTGATAAACATGTTTCAGTGTGCTTTGCAATTCTTTAGGAAAGCCACTGAAAGTCCAAATACTCACATCTCGAGATTTTGGATGTGTGTATCAATTGAATATTCGGGGGTTTTCAGTAATATAATTCGGTTGAGACTCTTTCCTTACACTTTGAGAGATTCGACTAAGGAATGGTTGAACACTTTCCCACATCACAACATCACTACTTGGGATAGTCTAAGCCGGAAATTTTTAAATAAATATTTCCCACAAAAAAGGATTGACTGGTTAAGAGATGAAATCACAACATTTTCTCAACTTGATTCAGAGTATTATTACGAGACATGGGAAATATACAAAGACCTGCCATGACAATTTCCACAGCATGGTTTGCAGAAATGGCTACAAGTTCAGTACTTCTACATTGGCCTAAATCCGACTAGCAGAGCTAATGTAGACTCTGCCAATGATGGGTTAATTACAAAAAGGACAGCTGATCAGGTTTATCAAATCATGGAAGATCTAGCATACACCAATGCACTATGCTCAATAGAAAGATCAGGTGAAAAGAAAACTGCGGGAATGTATAACACACACTAACAACTATTTTAGCACAGCTAGTAGCACTTGCTAAAAAAGTAGATAGTATGACAACTAATCTAACAGTAAATGCAGTTTAAGAAGTCGGACCGAGATACAGAATTTTCAGAGCAACCATTGTGGTGGGAGGGAATCTTGACAAAGTAGATTGTAATGTAGGAAGTCATTTTGCCCAATCAGTTGAGGACGTGAATTACATACAGAATTTTCGAAGCCAATAGAATAATCCATATTCCAATACTTACAATCCAGGTTAGAAAAATTATCCCAACTTCTCCTAGAGCAATTTCCAGTCATCTTAAAGTGCACTACATTAGAATGCACCACTAGGTTTTCAGTAATCAAAAAAGAAATCTTCATTGGATAAAGCCATTACCAAAATGGCTAAAATATCAACTCAATACATGTGAAGGACTGGCAAGACTTTGCAAATTCAAAAGGCTGCAATGAAAAATTTGGAAAATCAAATGGGATAAATAGCCAAGTCATTTTCAAAAAGATAGTGGGGACCTTACTAAGTGACACTAATATAAATTCCAAACAGTAGGCAATGACAGTAAATATTGTGGAGAACAAGCTAATTGATGAAATTACTATGCGGAGTGGAGTTCAACTTCCAGAAATTACAGTTAAGAGACAGGTGGTGGTAAATGAAAAAAGGCACCTACCACAGATAAGGAGCAAGTGGATCGATCTGAATAGTCAGCAAAAATAGTTCAGGATCAAAAGTTAGATAATATATAGGTTAAGGTAATTGTTCCTATCAAGACTTATGTGCATCATGTCCCCTTTTCTCAAAGATTGCAGAAAATGAAGCTCGAAGAATGATTTGAAAAGTTTCTGGACATGCTAAAGAAATTCAACATCAACATACTATTCATTGATGCAATTAGAAAGATACCAATCTGTGCAAGGTTCTTGAAGGATATGATATCAAAGAAAAGAAAGCTTCTAGAATTTGAAGTAATGACATTGATAGAAAATAGCAGTGCAAGACTTCAAAATAAACCGCCTCTCAAACTTAAGGATTTAGGGAGTTTCACTTTATCTATTTCACTAGACAAAGATTTTTTTTCTCTTAATACTTGATTTTAAATAGGGGCAAGTAATATATATACAGAAAATTAGGACTTGAAGAAGTAAAAAAAAAAAAAAAAAA
>CAIGRT010087799.1:14466-32477 GCA_903798405.1 Fraxinus platypoda
AAAAAAAAAAAAAAAAAAAGCAAAGGTGTCACTGCAGATAGCATATAGAAGCATCAAATATCTAAGAGGCAAGCTTGATGATGTACTCATCAAATTTGGAAAATTGATATTCCCGATGGACTTCATTGTTCTCGACATAGAAAAAGATCGGAATATTCCAATAATCTTGGATCAACCTTTCCTAGCAATCGATCAAACTTTGATTGACATAAAAAATTATGAGTTGACCTTATGGGTAGAGGATGAACAAAACTTTTTTAAATTACACAACCATCCAAGAAACCAGCAAACCTCGAGGAGTGCAACTGCATTGAAGATGATGATCTATCTAGCCATCATAAGAGAAAACCCAAAATTAATGGAATCCTTGTTAGAGGTGAGAACGGAGAATTCAAGATTTGGAAAGCAAAAGGATGATGCAAGCCTAAGAATTGTAAAGAATACAAGGCCGAAAAATTTCTACTTGAACTACCATGATTGCATCGTCCACAAAGCTTAGCTAAAAACTTTAAATTAAGCGCTTATTGAGAGGCAACCCAATCTCTTACCCTTTTATTTATTATGCTTTATGTATTTGCATCGCATATAGTTTGATAAATTGCATTAGGTTTAGGCATGTTTTATTTACATAAAAGGGTCTTCATGTCTAAATTTAGCCTAGAAAAAAAAGAAAAAAAATGGTTATACACACCACATTGTAGCTTTTAAACTGATTTTTGACTCTTCTAATTATTTTCTTCCATCTTTTAAAGGTACAACGATGTCAAGCAGGAGGCGGCTAAAAAGTTGAAGAACGGAATGAACTGATCCAACTAATATCAAACAAAAATTCCAGAGTACCTTATTCCCTTTTTTCCCGCCCTTGTATGTTGTTAATTGTACTTTAAGACATTGAGTACAATGTCTATTTTATGTTTAGAGGTTGAAAAATTATTGAGTTTTTTGTTTTATTATTCTTATTATATATGGAAAAAATTGAAAAAGATTAAAAATTTCAAACAAATATTTTCTCTTTTAGTTTAATTGTGTGTGTGGGTTAAGTAGCCTTACCGGCAATGATGAATATATTTGGAATTGTGTTTTGATTTGTGAACTGTGAATATGTTATATATTTATATTAATATTCTTATCTATGTAAAACTTGATACTTTTTGTGCATATGAATTAAGTTTAGCATTGTGAAAGAGTGAGTTAATTCATATGCTTGGTGGTTGAAATAACAGAACTTAGATGATAAACCTAAAGATCACTGCATTATATATTATTAGACCAAATTTAGTATAGTCTGGGGGTGATTGAACTATTACAGGAAGATATTGATATGAATAGAAATTTCATGTATTTAAATTCTTGTGTGTATTGTCTAAGACTAATGAGATGAAAATTAGGTAAGAAAATCTTAAGTTTGAGGTTGGTTTATGAGAAAGAGTATTTAATAAAGAGTATTGCACTAATCATTGCATAAAGTGGAAAAAGAAGCCATGTTTTGAAGATACACTAAAAGATCTCAATAATGACAATTATTGAAAATCTCATAAAGAAAACTTAATAGGGATAAAGCTTGTGCGTAAAACAGAATACGCATAGCAAGAAGACTCCCAACATGCCTTGATTAAGTCACAAACACTTATTTGAGAAAATTACACTTTTATCAAGTAATTATTAGCTTAATTGACTCTTAGAGGTTGAAGCAATCAAAATCTGGAAAATCCTTGTTTGTTAATACTTACAATTACTGAATTCTATCTAAACTAAAGGGGTTGAGGATTAGTATAGAAATTCAACTTAAGATCACACCTTGGGAAAAGAGTTAAAAGAATAAGTTTGGGGATGTGTGTATCTTACGAGTGAGGAAATGATAAATTTAACGATTGAGGGTCTATAATTGAAGCAACTTGTAAATTTATAATATTTTACTTGATCATTCATACACACATCAGTTTTACATTGGATAAGTAGATTTTGATCTTCATATTGTGACCTTAAAGTTGTTCATCGATTTAATTCATTGATTCCAATCCTGAGATTAACGGCAAGTTATTTTAACCAAAACTTTATTGCATGCGTGTTTGTTTGTTGAGTTAGGTTATAGTTTTGTTTGAGTACAAACATTGTTCAACTTTAGAGGTTTTGATAAATGTATTTTATACACTTATCTAAGCCTTTAAATATAGACATTTAGGAGATCTTATTATTAATTATAGCCTAATTTCTTATATATTTCATTTATTAGGTGAAACTCGATGATTGAAAGTGAAATTTAAAGAAATGAACGAAAACGGGTGAAAAGGAAAGAAACCCAAAGTTCAGAATTCAGATACCAAAGTGTAAATATTTCAATAGTTGATTCGAATCACAAAACATTGATTAAGGAGGGTGTATTCAATTGGGACTTTTAAAGACTTTTTTAAGTATGACTTTTGCGAATTTTATGGACTTTTAAGTGATTTCTATGGATTTGTTAAGAGTTAATGAAATTCTTTCATGGACTTTTCTAGACTTTGATTAAATATTTTTAAAGACTTTTCATCTTACAAATTCATTATAACCTAGAAAATTACAATCTTTCTTACTACCTAATTAACATTTTCGAGAGCCATAATGTCCACTAAATTTTCTTGAGCAAAGTTACTAGTCACGATCCAGTCATTCAATTTTGGCTCGAATAAAATAAAATAAAAAATTTACATCAATTTCTAAGAAAATAACCAAAAACATTTCTCGAAATCAACATAAATTCTAGGAACACAAATTGTTCTTAACCAAAAAAAAAAATAAAAAGAAAAACAAAAAAAAAAAAAAAAAAAAAAAAAAAAAAAAAAAAAAAAGATCAATTACATGGAATTCTACATTTTGAAGCATTTTCATATAATTTCAATTCAAAAGTAATTATATACATATAGAATAATCATAAATTAATTACAATATATGAAATTGGAGAGATATGAGAAAGTCCTAGAATTGAAAGAAAAATACGTTCTTTTTTTTTTTTTTGCTCTGAAATATTCACAAATCTCAGAGTATATAAGAGATTCTTTTTATATTTGCTATTTTTATTTTTTACCGAATTCTCCAAAAGTCATTGTCTATTTGAATATCTTATGACTTATAGAGTTTTCTAAAAAGTTTCAATTGAATACTCCGTGACTTTTAGAGATTTTTTAAAAGCCTATAGAAGTCTCAATTGAATGCACCTAAACTTTCTAAATCTTAATTGAATACACCTAAATTTTTTAAACCCTCAAAAGTCTTTAAAAGTCGAATACACCTCTTAAACATCATAGGGGATCAATTGGATGCAATTAAAAGTCAAATGAGTGAAGCATTAAAATATAATCAAAGTATTTTCACCAATCCAGATTCTTAGTTGAAGATTGAGACCTATATTTTTAAATAGTAAACGTCCGAATTGGAATATGCTACTTGTAGAATAATTGTAGCCCTTTGAGTTAGATTTTGACGCACTTTGAATCGCCTTAATTGGATATTAGAAGATAAAGTTATGACAAAATTACTAACGACTGTGAAGAGACATAATCATGCACGGCGTGAATGCAACTTTTCTTATTCGATTCTTTTGAAACCTAATTTAGAGGGGGTTTCTTGACCTGATTTCATCTTGTATAATCAAGAATATGGGTAGCCATTTAATACACCTCTCATACTCCATTATTCATGAATTAACATCATCAAAGAGATGTTAAATTCATTGTTCTTGTGAGATAATTAAGAGCAATTGCAAGATTATCATCCATTGAAAATCAAATCAAGATTTTTGGGGAAACAAAAAGAAGATTTAAGGGATTCAATCAAGAAACAATTGAATCGATTCAAGAAGCTCAAGATTCATCATCTCCTCATTCATTAATCTAAATTATGTTATTCCAATTAAACAGGTTTTCTTGTAATTTTGCAATGCTAGGCTAAAATTCTCAATCTAAATTATGTTATTTAATAAAAGTTCAATAATGTAACGCCCAATATGTGTTTATTCTTAGATGATTGTTATAGGACTTAATATTTTTCAATTAAATAGCTACTGATTGAATTGTCGTGTGAATTTTATTATTATCGAGAGAGACAATAGGATAGAAAGTATGTTATAACAATCATTTTAAAGTTTGATAGGGGATAGAGATATACTGCTATGTTTTGTATGATTTCTATCGATATTCTAGCTTTTTTAATGTATACTTCTATGTTTGCATCTTTCATAAGGATATAGGAATGTCATATGAGATGATAGATTTAATGGTTATCGAGAGAGACTATTAATTAAGTTAGAAACATTGATCAACAAGAATGTGCATTTATTGTCATGTCATTTAATTGCAATAAAACGGATTAATATTGGAGATTTGGGATCTTAGTAATCATCTCACCTCATATTACAAAACAATTCATAATTTGCTCAATAGAATAAATAGTTTAAATAGTTAATTTAGACAAATTCGATACAACAAATTTGGCTATTCGATTAAGGTTAACATTAATTGATCATAGATTAAGTACGTAATCCTAGTGGAAATGATATCCTATTTATCACTTTATTACTTGTTCACGATACCATACACCTATGGGATTTTGTACGATTAGTAAGTTGCTAATAAGATTTCATATTCAGCCACATTATTTGTTGTTTTAAATGCGAACCTTAATGCGCAATTCAGATTGTGCCCCTTCAGACTTGTCAGAATTATTCTTGCTCCGGCACCAGTTTCTGTCGATAATACACCATAATAAGTGTGTTTTTGCACATTTATTTAATACTTATATATGCTTATTATTGATGAAAAGAGTGGATATCGCATTACAATTGGGTAAATTTGGTGTTTGTAGGTCATAAACCCCAAATGGAAAGAGAATAAGGCAAAAGTGAGTGAAAATGGACCAAAAGCGTACAAAATTGTGATGTTGAGGACCAAAATGCACAAGTCTGAAAGATGAAGGACCTTGGGTGCAATTTATGAAGGGCATGATTGATATGAAGGTCAAAATCTTAGGGACAAATTGTACAAGATGAAAGTGTAGGAACCTGGACTGAAATTTACTTGAAGAATGAAATAAAGAAAACGAAAACTTGGTCAACCACGCGCCTTAGCCACTTGTATGGACCGGGGTCCATCTTTGAGTTTTTCATGAAATTCGAGGATTTAGGCTGCAATTTTTGGATAGTTTTTGAGAGGTTTTACACAAAAATACGAGGGAGCCAAAGGGGAGTCTTCTTCTTCCTTCTTTTCTTTCTTTTCATTTTTCTCTTTTGCTTTTCATTTTTTTCATTTCCTTCTCTCTTCTTTTTCTTTCCATTCTTTTCTAGGTATTCTGGGGATACAATTTGGAGAATACATTAAAGGTGGAGAAATATTTGAGGAAGTCAATGCCAAACTTCAAAAAAGAGTTGTATCTATAACTTTGTATTTTATCAATTATTTTGTCATATTTGTTATGTATTATTATAAATATTCTCCTTTTTATCATTTATATAATATGGGCTAAATATTTTTGTTGGGATTTATGGTTAAAGTTAACCTAACTTTAATTAATTTTAATATTTGCTTTTTAATCTTAAAATGCTTATTTCCATGTGCATCTACTATTATATTTCTTACATTTTCATTTATGTGGCCAATGAATGATTATGTTTAGCGATTTGTACATCTTTCGAGAGAAGATTGTGCATTTTAGACCAAATAGTAGAAACCCTAAGCTTGTATAGAGGATAGAAATACACCCCTAACCCTAGGTGACCTATTGAGTTATTTTCACAAAAAATTAATGCGGTTGTTTGGTTTTAATCGTTATAGAAATATAGCAGGTTAAACCAATCAATTAGGAATAATTTCACTCGAGAGAGCTAATTAACTAAACTTGAAAAATCGGGTCTAACATCGTAATGCATTTTCATTTATGTGGCCAATATATGATTATGTTTAGTGATTTGTACATCATTCGAGAAAAGATTGTGCATGTTATACCAAATAGTAGAAACTCTTGGTTCATGTAAGGGATAGAGATATACCCCTAGTCCTAGGTGATCCATTGAGCTATTTTCATATAAATTTAATTATGTTGTTTGGTTTGAATCAACATAGAGATATAGTATGTTAAACCAATAATTATGGTTAATTTCGCTCGAGGGAGATAATTAGCTAAACTTGAAAAATAAGGTCTAAAATCGTAAACGAGTAATTTATTAATTGACTTGTAGATAAATTAATTAAGCGACGGTTAAGTGAAACCATGAATCACAACCACGTTTTCCTCCAAAATTCTCAAGTGTTTATGTTTTCTTATTTTGTAGAATTTTAGTTATTTTTCCAAAATTAAAATCTTTATTGTCTGTGTTTCTTTTTATTGTTAAAATTAAATTGATTAAAGTTGTGTAATCGAAAGTAAACATTTCTCGAGGGATCGACAATCCGGACTCAAGAAGTCCACTTTATTACTTGAACGTAGAGATGGCAATCGAGTCGAGCGGCCGCTCGACTCGTGAAAAAATGGGCTCATGAGCCGCTCGGGCTCGTCAAAAGACGACCCCGAACCCGAGCCGAGCCTGCTGGCTCGTTTTGTAGACGAGCGCTCGAGGGCTCGTTTTAAAAGTTCAGTGACCGTTCTGGTCACTAAATTAATTTTTTTTTTCAATTCAATTTTTTCCAATAAATACCCTTCCCTTAATCCATTTTTTCCACCCAACTCTCATTCGCTACTCTCTAATCTCTTGATTCTCCTCTACATTTTACATTATTGAGTTATAATCTTAATTTTACAATCTATTTTTTACACTACTACATAGTCTACATTCATTTCTCAATTCTACTTCAACATTCAATTTCAATTATTCAATATCAATTATCCCACTACAAATTTTCAATTACAATCTTACACGTCAACTTTCTTTCAATTCTTGATTTGTTACTTACTATACATTTTATATCAATTCACAAATGGATTCACGCTCATTTGTTGAAGTCTTGTTCTGTATCGGAGGCGAATCATCTATCACACCGTAAAGTCAATTTCAAAATGAATTTGCCGGTCTAAATAAAGTACCTATTCCCAAAAATATTTCGAATTTCGATGCTCATGGAAGTAGTAATCCAATTTATTTGGATGACGTTGATGTTTTCGAGGCAAAAAGGAAGGATGAACCTGAATTAGATATTCCCGATGCAAGAGGGAAAAGAAAGGGGAAAAAGCAGGCAAAATGTTGGGATCATTTTAAATTGATTCAAACTAGTCGTGTGGTCGATGGAGTTCTAGAATCTAAAGCAGTATATTAATACTCTCAACAACGACTGGCATGGCAAAAAGATATTGGAACCACCCACCTCAACCGTAAACCGTCACTACAAAGCATGTACGGCCAAACATGGGCTTCTTCCTGCTGGTCAAACGCAACTAAATTTGGTAGTCCAGGCACCGGTTCTACTACTACGCCACTTTCTACGTAGATGTATTCGGAGGAGAAAGGTCGAACGGGAATGGTGAAGTTCGTTGCCGCTAGCAATAGTGAACAACCAATATTTCGTCTCCTACATGAAAGAATTCTTCAACCGAGGTACGTTGGGATAAGTCGAAATACTCTTCATTCTGATACAATAGAATATTTTCTTCATTCAAAAAAACTATTGATTGCCGATTTAGAAAAATATGGGGGTATTATATCTTTAACTTCGGAGATATGGAAAGGGATTAATAATAGAGGTTATATAGCTGCAACTGCACACTACATAGACCCACTTTAGCATATGCATAAAAAAAATATTTTTTTAAAAATTATTGAGTTCCCTCACAATGCTAACAACATATTTAATGTTATTATGAACAATGTTAGAGAATATCGTTGCGAGAGTAAAATTCGTTCATTTACGTTCGACAATGCTACTGTTAATAAGGTAGTTATCGATAAATAGTGCAGAGTACTGCAGCCCGATTTCAGTGGTTATTTATTTCATATTCGATGTGTATGTCATATTTTTAATTTAATAGTACAAGACGATTTAAAACATATTAAGAATGAAATTCAAAGAATTAGGGATGCACTAGTGTATATCACGATTTCATCTAGCAAAAAACAAGCATTTGAGGAATTTTGTGTCTAATCTGGGGTGACGCATACGAAAACATTTATTAGTGACGTATGACATAGATGAAACTCAACTTATTATTAAAATCATGCGAAGGATTTGAACATTAATTAACTGAATTTTATAACAATGGACATTTTAGAAACGATGACGATACTATTTTGAATGACTCTGATTGGATGTTAGCTTTTAAAATTTAAAAAAAATTGACAAGTTTTTATGATTCTACAAATATTTTGTCTGGGGTTTATTATCTCACTAGTTGTATGGTCCTTGAACGTCTTTATATAATTGTTAGAGCTTTTCATAGATATAAAAATGACCTCGAGTTTAGTTCAATTATATATTCCATGGAATTAAAATTTAGAAAATATTGGGAAGACTTGCCTATGTTATTTTCGTTAGCATGCATCATGGACCCCCGATATAATTTATCGGGTACTAAATTTATAATTGACCAGATTTCAAGAGCTTTAACTTTTAATGTACCTATCACTTATAGGAATTTAGAACAAACTTTATGTGAAATGTATGAACTATATGCTGAACGAGTGGGTACAAATGTTAATTGGGTACCCTCTGGCTCTACACCTACTCCTCCCATTGATATACCAGAAGATGACGCTAAAGTTTTAACTTTATTCGAAGGCATCAACTCATATAGATATGATTCAAATGCATGTGGCTCATCTAGTAGTAGTTTGTCTACCACATGTAATCAAACATCGGACGCAAGTCCAAATGTGTTGTCTGCTGAATTAATTGATTATTTTAAATATGTCTAATAACAAAACAATTAAGAAAACTTCAGAAGAAGTAATTGAATTCTGATGAAGGAACGAACGCCGATGGCCAGTGGTTTCTGCGATGGCAAAAGACCTACTAACACATCCGGTTAGCACTGTAGTTTCGGAGTCTACTTTTAGTACAGGTAAGAGGGTTCTCTCCGAGGTCAGGAGCCGACTGAAAGAAGATATTTTGGAAGGATTAATGTGCGTGAAGGACTGGCAAGACGGTCATTTTTGAATGTAAGATAAATATGCCGAAATTGCATCTTGTCAAGTAAATGATATTTAATTTAACCATATTCATAAAAAAAAAAAAAATTATAATACCTTCATAATTTTTTTAAAAAAATTGTACACGTAACAAGTTATTCGTGTGGAATTTTAAAATTTCGCCTACTCGAAATTGAAGTAGCCGGTCCCAAGTCCGGATAAAGGAAGAGGGTTTATGTTTTTTNGCCGGTCCCAAGTCCGGATAAAGGAAGAGGGTTTATGTTTTTTTTTTTTTTAAGTTTGTCTAAAAAAAAGGTTTACAAAAGATATATCTAAAAAAATGTTTAGAAAATTTATATCTTTCTTTTTTAAGGTTTAGAAAATATATAGTATAGCTTAAAAAAAAATTAAAAATCAAGCTCGCGAGCCGAAGCTCGACTCAACCCAGAGCCACGAGCTCAGCTCGTGACGTATACAGGCCGAGCCGAGCCATTGCCATCATTACTTGAACGCAACCCGTGCACTTGCGGTTTGCACTTTCATAGCGAACACGCGACAAATAACTTCTACGTTTCTTGCTCAAGCTTAGCCCCAGGAATGGGTACATCCTATAGCTCCGCTATTAATCTGCTATTGTTTGTGCTTTGATTGCGGATCACTCCTTATAGTTATTTCGAATTGTCCCAATTCTACTGCCAATTTCATCAATCTTCCTGATGTGTCAAGTTTTTATAATACTTGCTTGAGAGTGAAATTTGTTAGAACTTCGATACTATGACTTTGGAAATAGGTTGGCAATTTTCGCATACTACTGCTAAGGCTAGGGCCAGCTTTTTTATATAAGGATATCTAGCCTCCGTACCTTGCAGAGCTTTACTTGCATAATATACTGACAACTATTACCGCCCTTCCACCTTTACCAAAATGGATCTCACCATTACTTTAGAAACTGCCAAGTATATGAGTAATTTCTGTACACTCAATGGCTTAGCTAACAACGATGCTTTTTCTAGATGTTCATTCAAAAGTTTGAAAGACTTGTTCGCATTCGTTAGTCCATTCAAGCCTTCTTTTGAAAGAAGGGAGAGCATTTATCTATTGCTTGCGAGAGGAATATGCTTAAGGCGACGACCATTCCTATTAAACTTTGTACCTCTTTCGATTTTGTTGAAGACCATATTTTGATGAGAGCTTATATTTTATCAAGGTTTGCCTCAATACCTCGCAGATTTATCATGAGTCCCAGGAATTCTCCAAATGTGATTCCAAAAGCACATTTTAACGGACTAAATTTCATTCTATACTTCCGTAATTCATTAAAAGCTTCTTCCAAATGTTTTAAGTGGCTGTCAGCTCGAAAGCTTTTGAAAGCATCTCATCAATGTATACTTCCATTGTTTTTATCTATTTGATCCGTAAGCATTTTGTTTAATAATCTTTGATAAGTGGCAGCAGCATTTTTTAATTCGAATGGCATTACCTTATAATAATAATAATAATAATATAACCCTGGATCTGTTAAAAAGGCAGTATGTTCTTCGTATGATCCATACATAGGGATCTGATTATATCCTGAATATACATCCATAAAACTTAGCAGCTCTTGTCCCGCAATTACATCTACCAGCTAATGAATTCTTTTGGGGCATGCCTTATTCAAGTCTATAATATCTTGGTAAGTTCGCCATTTTTTATTTCTTTTTGGCCCAAACCAAATATTGAGTTTCACGGATAAAATTGTTTTCGAAAAACATGTCCACTTTGCTTTTCAACACCTCATAATTTTTAGCGTTCATTGGTCGTCTCCTTTGCATTTTAGACTTTTTCTTAAGATCAATTTTCAAGGTATGGCAAGCCACTTTAGGATTTATCCCTACCATATCAACGTATTTCCATACAAACACGTCCAGGTTTACTTTTAAAAACTCTTTCAATATTTTTTCATAGGTTCATCCAGCTCTTTATCAATTTTTAGAGCTTTATTTATAAGTCCTAGGCTAATGAATTTTTTTTTAATTCCTCACACCTTTCTTTTATCAAATCTCAGGGACATGGTCTAATCATGAGGGTAGTATTTTATCATGGTGTTGGATCCTAAGTTTTTATGGGTTCCTTCTTTGTTACCGGGGTCGACCCAAAAGCCATAATGTTTCAAAACGAGGAGGCCACCACAGCCGCTTCAGACATGGTGTTATGCAAGGGTCATTTGAGTCATCAAACTCAGGTTTCTTTCCAAGATTATCCGTTTCCACTGCAACAATTAGATTTTCCTTAGGGGTTCGTAAGGCTCTTTCTCTTGAGTCACTTTGATGGTTTCTTTGCAAAACTTCCTAATTATGTTTCACGGAAGCTTCATTTTTATTCATGGAAAATTTAATGCTAAAATAATTTGAACAAGAAATGAAACTGAAATTGAGGCAATTAAAACCAAGCAGAAACGTCTGCTTTATGAATCTTTTTTAATTGATTATAATGAAGAAAATTACAAAGGTATAAATAGATAAAATTACAACAGCTTTGCTTATGTGGCAATAACAAGAATTCTGTTACATACAACAAAAAATGGAATCAATTTCAACTTCCTTCAGTCTTAGTGGCAGCACTCCTTTCATTCTAGCAGCTTCCAGCAGCATCCAACAGCTTCCAGCACCTCTAGCTTCACAGTTTAATTTCCAATAGCCTCCCTCAAGATGGAGAGTAGATGTCTTCTACTCCCATCTTCGACAAATGTGAATTGAACACAGTAAAACACAGGGGTTTAGTAAAAATATTGGCAATTTGTAAACCAGTTCTCACATGCCTTGTGATCACACTTCCTTCTTGTATTTTGTCTCGAACTAAATGACAATCTAATTCAATATGTTTGGTCCTCTCATGAAATACTAGATTGGCTGCAATGTGTAAAGCGGCCTGATTATCACAAAACAATTGAGCCGTTTGTGGGTGTGAGATTTGCAAATCATCAAGGATGTATCTGAGCCAAGTTGACTCACAACATGTGGCTTTCATTGCTCTATATTCTACATCAGCAGATGACCTGGAGATGGTGTTTTGCTTCTTGGACTTCCAAGATATCAGTGAAGGCCCAATGAAGATGCAATAACCTGTTATCGATCTTCTAGAGTCATGCTCCCCAGTCTGAATCAGTATATGCTCTAAGTTGCAAGTCTGAATTTGAAGGAAAAAATAGTCCCAAGCCTAGTGTTTTCTTGATGTACCTAAGTATCTTGTGTGCAGCATTCATGTGTGATGTTCTGGGAATCTGCATAAACTGACTTAGTAAGTGCACTGAATACGACAAGTCAGGCCTGGTGATGGTCAGATAAAACAGCCTCCCAACAAGTCTCATGTATGAAGCTGGATCAAATAGTGTCTCTCCTTCATGTTTGGACAGCTTAACATTTTGATCGAATGGAATCTTGGCTGTAGTGACCCCAATCATTCCTGAATCTGATAGAATGTCTAGTGCATATTTCCTTTGACAAATCTGAATACCTTTAGTTGATCTAGCCACCTCTATTCCAAGAAAGTATTTCAGATTTCCTAGATCTTTGATTTTGAACTTCTCATCAAGGAGATCTTTAAGGGAATCAATTATTCTCACATTACTTCCGGCTATTATTATGTCATCAACATAAACTAGTATAGCGGTGAAGGAATCACTGGTGCTTCTGGTAAACAAGCTATAATCCACTTTTGATTGTTAGAACCCTTGTTCAATGATGAAAATCGATAGCTTGGAGTACCATTGGCGAGACGCCTGCTTCAATCCATACAAGCTCTTATTGAGTTTGCAAACTTTCAATGATCTATTGTTGTGAAGATCTGAGGTCTGATCAGTGGAGTACCCAGGAGGAATCTCCATATACACCTCCTCTTCTAGGCTTCCATGTAGAAATGCATTATTTACATCAAATTGATGTAAATACCATCCTTTTGCTGCTGCTATAACTATCAATGTTCTCATTGTCACCAACTTCGCCACAGGAGAGAATGTCTCGTGATAATCCACTCCCTCCAACTGAGTATATCCCTTTGCCATGAGCCTTGCTTTATACCTTTCAATGGTTCCATCTGCATTAAATTTGATCTTGTAAACCCACCTGCATCCTATAGGAATTTTCCCAGATGGCAAGTCAGTCACAGTCCAGGTTTTATTTAACTCAAGAGCATATATCTCATCCTTCATATCCTTGCACCACTCAGGAATTTTGGCAGCTTCTTGATAAGTAGATGGTTCAGAATGTATAAGAATTGATGATGCAAATGCTCTATGATGATCAGACAATTTATGATATGAGACTGTTGCACATAAGGGAAAATGAGTACCTGAAATTACAGTTTCTTTCTCCTTATCAGACGTTTGAGAGTGGGTAAGTGAGACAGCTTGTTGGCAAATGAAATCCTACAGATAAGTAGGCATCCTCTTGCTTCTTTCAGACCTTCGAGGAACATAGGAGCCATTGGAGGATTCAGATTGAGCTGCAGGTTCAGAATTAAGTTGATCATTTTCTGAGATTTCTATTTTTGGTTAGACTCTTGATCTGATTCTTCTGGCAATTGAGAATTGAAAGGAGGATGGTAATCTAAGTTGATATTGATAGGCTCTGGATAGGATAATTGAGTAGGAGTAGGGAGTTTATGACTGGGATTTGGTTCATCAACACAGTTTTGATTTTTGCAATTTTTGAAAGGGAAAATATCTTCATAGAATTTAACATTTCTTGAAATAAAAATCTTATCATTCTCTAAATCAAGCAATTTGTATCCCTTAGTTCCAAAAGGATATCCCAAAAAAACACACCTCCTTCCCCTTGAGTCAAATTTGTGCCTATTGTGTGTGAGTGTGGTGGCAAATGCTAGGCACCCGAAGACTCTGAGATTAGCATATGCAGGTTTATTTTTGAAAAGAATTTCAAAGGGAGTTTTGTCATTCAAAGTAGGTGTAGGCACCCTGTTTATCAAAAAAATAGCAGTTAGAATGAAGTCACTCCAATATTTCATAGGCAATCCACTATGAAATTTTGGTGCTCTGGCTACATTCAATATATGCTGGTGCTTTCTCTCAACCACAGCGTTTTAATGAGGAGTCTTAACGCATGAAGTCTGGTGTATTATTCCATTACTGGAATAGAATTGTCTTAAGTCAAATTCTCCTCCATTATCAGTCTTAATTACTTTGATTTTAGAACAAAATTGTGTTTCAATCATAGTATAGAAATTTTGCAAAGCAGTTGAAGTATCAGATTTTAATTTCAGCAAATAGACCCAAGTGCATCGACTGTGATCATCAACAATAGTGAGAAAATATTTTGATCCTTCATAAGAAACATTAGTACAGGGTCCCCACATCTCACAATGGATCAAATCAAAACATTTTTCTAACCTGTGATAGCTAGAATTGAAAGGCTTCCTATGAAGTTTAGCTAGGGGGCAGATAGGACATGGTTTTGTGGTGCGTTTAAGATTGGTCAAATGCAAACTGGGATCTGAAGGATGCCCCAATCTGAAGTGCCACAGGTCGTAGTCTTCTTGATTAACAGCTGCAGATGTGGTGATTTTGTTGGTGAGTTCTGGTAATTTTTGAATCAAGCTATCAGGGGAGATCTTATTTTGCACTAAATGGTATAAGCCTTGCCTCACTTCACCCAGTCCAATAGTCTTCCAAGTCGAAAGGTCCTGCATAAAACACAAATCAGACGAAAAAATGAGGTAACAGTTTGATGTCTTAGCAAATTTCCTAGCAGATATCAGGTTAAATGAGAATGATGGAACAAAGAGAACATCATGAAGAACCAGATTTTCTGTAATCCTAACATTCCCTATGTGAGTAGCAATAGTAGTATCTCCATTAGGTAGTCTAATGGGATGCGAAACTTCAGATTTCATTTCTGTAAGAAATGAGATGGAGCAGACCATATGGTCAGTAGCTCCAGTATCTATGATCCAAGGAATAGATGAAGTCATTCTATCTTCATTGTTATGTGCAGACAAGCACATATAAGTACCAGATACTTTGAATGCATCAGTGTGCTTGGTGGAAGAGGAATTCGAAACATGGTTGGCAGAAAGAGAGTGTGAATGGTTGATTGGTGGTTTGAGCAAAGCTATCAATTGAGTATACTGCTCTTGGGGTAAATTAACTTGGTTTCCTTCACAGACTTGCTCCTGTGTAGTCCTTATAGCATCTATATTTTCATCAGTGATAACAGCATTTGCCTTCATCCTTCCATAGAATTTGTGACCTGGGGGATACCCATGAATCTTAAAACAATTGCTCATGGTGTGACCTGGCATCTGGCAATGTGTGCAAATTGGCTTATCCTTGTTGGCCTTGAAACACCTCTCAAGTGAATGACCAGAAATCTTGCAAAATGTGCAGAAATATTTCTTTCGAGTCCCAATGTCTTTCTTCTCTGCTTCCCTCAGGTTATTTCTTCTTACCATCATTGCCATTCCATCATAAATGGGGGCATCAGCGGAGATGTCTCTCCTCTTCTCCTCCTGCTGTATGATAGAATATACTCCATTTAGCTTGGGAAACAGCTTTATCAACAGAATTTGAGCCTTAATGCTTTTGTAAGAATCATTCAACCCCATGAGGAACTTCATCACCCAGTCCATTTCTTGGTTATTGATCACATTTTGCAGACCTCCACAAGTGCAATTAGGGATTGACTCATAGTTCATGAGTTCATCAAGTAATGTCTTGAGCTTTGAAAAATATGTGCTGACAGAATCCTGCCCATGCATCAATGTTGTTATTCCTTGCTTGACCTCAAAAATTCTGGGAGCATTTTGCTGGGCTAGGCGTTGCTCCAGTTCCAGCCAAAGTTGGTGTGTTGTCTCTGCATGAAGTGTGCTAGCCTTGATGTCAACTGTCATGGTGTTTTGTAGCCAAGTGATGACTATGTCATTACATCAAAGCCAATGTTCCATCAGTGGGTTATCAATATCAGTAGGTTCATAGATGATTCCATCAACGAAGCCAAGTTTGTTTTTGATTCGAAGTGCCCTCTTCATCGACCTTGCCTAGGAATGATAATTGTTAGAATCAAGTATTTGATTTACCAGAAGTGCTCCAGAATTTTCATTGGAACCAATGAAATAGGGGCTGTTAGGAAGAGATGGATCGTGGGCGTTTTGAATAGGATTTGAGTTTTAAGGTGGGATTTGGTTTTGATTTGTATCAGTAATGCTTGCTCCTTCATTATCGGCCATTGCTCTGATACCATAAAACAATTTGAACAAGAAATGAAACTGAAATTGAGGCAATTAAAACCAAGCAGAAACATCTGCTTTATGAATCCTTTTTAATTGATTATAATGAAGAAAATTACAAAGGTAGAAATAGATAAAATTACAACAGCTTTGCTTATGTGGCAATAACAAGAATTCTGTTACATATAACAAAAAATGGAATCAATTTCAACTTCCTTCAGTCTTAGTGGCAACACTCCTTTCATTCTAGCAGCTTCCAGTAGCATCCAACAGCTTCCAGCACCTCTAGCTTCACGGTTTAATTTCCAACAAATGCACAGCTGATGAAAGAAAGCTATTATGTTTTCTTGCATCATAGCAGGCTATCTGAGGATTCTATCATACATAGATTTTCATTCAGGATGTAAAAATTCATATTTCCTTGGTAATCCTGGATCTCCTTTCCTATTTTCACTAATATAGTGGTCTATCCACGAGGGATTTGGCCACCTCTGATAAAATAGTGAGGTTCCGAAACAAGAATCCAAGAATTATATGTTTGCATTCGATCAAATGCATTTCCATATAGAACGTTCAATGAAATCTCATTGTCTAATAGCATATGATTGCTCGTATGATTACTACCTCATCATCAGGACTTGAGATTTCACTTCTAGATTCAGATATAATTGAAGAGACCATAGATTTCAGATTATCTAGTTTCTCGCAAGTTTCTGAAGTCATATTTTATCCTGCAAACTTATGTCGATCTCTTGGTCCTTATTCGAGACTAATTAATGGCGACAATCGTGCTGCTTCCTCCGAATTTTCCCTTTCTCATTTTTCATTTTTTTCTCTTCATTTAGCATTGCCATTGTTATTAGACTCATTGTTTCGGAACTCCTTGTCAGATCTCAATGCTTCTATTTTAGTAAGATCTGGCTTCATTTCACCTATCTTTTCACAATTCTTATGATCTTTCAACTCCAAAGGTGAGGTCGTTGTTATCTTTGTTCTAAATTTCTCATAGACGGCGCCAATTTGTCAACCATAGATTTATGATCATTAAATTTCTCTCATCTAATCTAGATTTTCTCCACCTATTCTCTCTACGCCTAATGCTCAGTAAGAAGCAAGAGGAGAAAAGGTTATTTGGGACTGGGATATTCAAATTTGCATGCCTCTCTTCTTCTAGGTAGGACTTATTTATAGATTTCATTTTAGGATTTTCGGAAGCGATTAGGTCTTTTCAATAAGTGACAAGTGGTGATCATTCAATGATCGATCTTTAACTAACTTTGTTATATGTTCACATTTTATTTACCAACTTATGCGTTCTGCATTCATTGGTTTTGAAATCATACTTTCAAACATTTACTCATGTGCACCTTCATAACAGTTTCTATTAATGTGGAATATTACGGGAACATATCACCACCTTCGTTGCGAACTCTTATGCTATGAATGATCGCTTTTGCTCATAAATCTATTATTCTCAATTAAGTTCACCTGAGTTTGCATGTTATTCCTTAGTATTTATTTGTCAATTAACAACAATTATCACCTAAATCTAGGGGCGGAGCCAGAAATTAAGATATGTTATGGTGGGCTAAAATTTGATTTTTTTTTTTTTTTCAATGAACTTATATCATAAAAGATACTCTATACCATACGAGATTTAGTTTAAAAGGTTAAATTCACGACACTCATAATAATGTGGGTCAAA
>CAIGRT010087873.1:0-13050 GCA_903798405.1 Fraxinus platypoda
TAATTTGCGGGTCGAGATTCTACCGTCTACAACCTGAATTTGGGCTTTCGCGGCGTTTTCAATTAATTCCGCGATTTCCACGCTGATCTCATACTCGGGTTCGCGTCAGGGGGGTTCTGTGACTGGTTTCAACATCTAATCTTTAATCCCTTTCGTGCCTTTTCTTTTCTCTACTTTTCTTCTAGATTTCTCATCAATCTTTGCTCAACTTTTGGGATCATTGCTCCTTGTTAAAAATATCTTTAAGGTATGGTATTTTCCGAATGAAGCTATTAGCGATTATGAAAATCGTGTGACGAGTACGTCGAGGTCACAATGTGATAAAAATGGAGGATTGATTTTACTACACTATTCAGTTTATGGAGAAGACGATAGTAGATTTTATGGCGAACTGTAGGTTTAACATGGAAGGGTTCTTCAGCTTTCATGTGATGAGGGAGTTAATTATAGATATATATATATATATATATATGATATTCTCTATCCTGTTTTGATGCATCTTTTTTATCTTTCCAAAAAATACGGTACTTAAATTTGGAATATATATATATATATATATATATATATGTATATATATATATATATATAATCCATGATATTTGAAATGTAATCTCCACAATTCAGGATCAATGTAATTTCCACATTTTAAAAAGTCAAAATCAAAGTCAAAATAAGAGGCCCAAAACACTTGAACACTTAACAAAGGGCTGAAGGAATTTTTTATTTCTTTTGTGTGCTTTTTGCTTTTGTGATTAATAAATTATTTTTATTGCTTAAGCCAAAGTTGTATTGATCTATTTATTTATGAGTAATGCTACAGGTACATAATCATTCACACAATGATTCACATAATTACATGTGACATGTGATCTAACCTTTAATTCAAATTTCACACTTACACATTAACAAGTGGATGATTGCCACGTCAGTATTATNATTATGTGAATGGTTATGTACACCTAGCATTATTCTTTATTTCTGGAGACTTGAGAGTAAAAAAGAAAATGTACTTTCTAAAATCAATTTTATTATGATCCTCGTTATATTTCAAAAGTAAAACAACTCCGTAAACAAGTATTTCTTATTACTCTATAATTTAATTTCCTTGAAAAATTAAAAAGCTAAAGACATCCATATCCAATGAATTCTTCATCGTTCACGAGGATGAGTTTGGTGGGTCTGAAGGGAACAAAAGTTAGAAGAGGAAGTGCTTGAAATGAGTCTTGTGCATAAAATTTTCATGATATTTGGTTGACAATGGTGTCTCCCACAAACAGTTCTCACATATTGGTTTAAGGAGTAGAATGGACCTACAATTAAACTATTACATAGTACTATATTTTGTTATGTTTTGCTATCTACCAAAATCTGAAAAAAAAAAAAAGCAATGCAAAAAAATAAAAGAAATATCCCATATAATTTTCAATTTTGCTACATTGCCAGGGGATTTTAACACTTTGGATGACAGAATAACACATCATCACATCATTTGACTGTTTTAAAAACAATCAAAATTGTTATCCAATTATTTTTTGCCACGACTTCACCTGTCAACCAAACTGTTAAATTCCTTGACGAAACAACATAATTCTATAATTTTTTGTTAAGCTTATAAAATTTCTTTAAAATTTATAAATTAATCCTTTTGAAAGTTAAAAATAAGTTATTTATTTTAAAATGACTTATTTTATTTTTCAAAAGTTATAAAGAAATTGAATCAAATGGTCATAATTAATGCTAAAAAGATTGCTACACTTGGAAAAAAAAATTATTTAAGGGTCCCATAATTATTTGCTGTCTAGGACCTCAAAATTTTGAGGGTATAAAAGCTTTTCCCAGTTTTTTGTCCTGAAGAAAAATATGGATCATTTTGCTGTTCAAGGCTTGCAAAAAGATTGGACCACTTCACAGCTTGGTGGCATATAAGGAATTTGATGCCATGAACTAAGAACAAAGCACATGCTTCATATATAGAATCTAAAAACTACCCCCAAAGCATAATAATGCTTAAGGTGGGGTTCGACAACCTACTATGTGTGATGTAAAGATCACTGGTGCTTCGATGCTCTTGATTGAATATCATTACAATCCTCGTGTTCGTTTTTGTTGACAACAAAATGTGTGTTTGTTAATCGCAAGAATTCAAATGTTATCTCATCTTAATTTCAATTTCTCAAAAGTTTGATAAGTAATAGAATAGTGACTATATTGATTGTTAATATGAATGCCAAATTAAGTACCCTAAAGATTTGGAAAGGTCAACATAATGCATTAAATAGTGAGCTGTAAACATACTGTCAACCCACTCCAATCCACTCCACAATTTGGTTAGCAACTAATTCACAAATAATTTATAAAATTCCGTAAAGTCAAACATTAATCTCAATCATACATTTATAATTCACACATTTCCTGGAACTAATTAGTGATAATCTCTATAAATTGCTTTATAAATTTTTCGAACCGATTAATTAGTATAAATGAAACAATGAGTTTACTGGATCAAAAATGCTAGCGGTCATATTACATAGTCAAATGTAAATCTAAGATATTGTTTGGTTGGTTAATATGTGGTAGGGTAGGGATTCTAGGTGCTATCGCGGTCCCCCTTGGGATGACTAGGTCAACTACGGGCTGGCACGATCCCTACTGAATTAATAGATCTTGCACCTATTTATATATTATTTGCTTTGAAAGATAATATAAAAGTAAAGATACATTTGTTAAGTTGTAACTAATATCAAAATTTTATATCTTTTGTGTAACTTCTATAGATTATTTATCTCTTATTTGAAAATAGTTTTTTGAGAATCACTTTTCTTGCGCTAATAATTTTTCAGATTTTTTCATAATTTTCCCTATTTTTTTGACGGTGCATTCTCTGAAAAATCATTCACACAAGCATTTACGAGATAAAATATGGTATAAAACTTATATCCACTAATGATTCTTGGCTTGTGGGTTGTGTGTTAGCTTAAGATGCACAACAAACAATTGATTATAAAGATAATATTCGAACCATGTTTGCTTAAATTGTGGAGTTTGAGTTCCACTTGGTAGATAGAGACAACTGGACAACATTTAGCCATGTTAATGCAGAAAAAGATTATCAAAATGAATATAATTTTCACAATCAGTAGCAATATACGTTAGCATTAGATTCACCGTGTGAGAGAATTCTGTCTGCAAAGTGATCTTTAGGTTAAAAATTGCAAAATACAGACAATAAAAACATCTCATATTTGGCTGTCACAAATACTCAATCCAAGACAATCTACATATATATCATACGTAAGTAAAGTAGAGAGAGAAAGAAACATCCTGGAGGAAGCCAAACAAATAAAAGGGAAAGGGGACTTTCGCCGAAGAAGAAACCCTAAAAGAACAGCATTTGATTAAGCTTTGATTCCTTTTTTTCTGGGTTTTCTTTATATCGCATTGCCAAGATCTTTATTCGCCATTATTTCAAGGTTTGCATTACATTTAATTCTATTGGGTTAATTTAATTTAGAGTGGAGTGATGTTTATGGGTTATGAGAAAATGTGGGTGACGTAAAGATTGGATTTTTGAAATTTTATGGGTATTAATTAGTAATTTCAGGCTAAATTTTATGAAGCATCATCATGAGATTTGAATAGGAAAACGTTGTTTTGTAAATGGAGATTGACACTGTAGTGCCAGAGAACAGTAGTGATATCGTGTTGGAGTTGCATGCTAGAATTTATGAACTTCCTATAGTAATATGCTGCACGGCAAATTCCATAATCACCTCATGCTTGGGTAGTCTTTTTGCCTTCAGTTAATTGAATGTTCCTTTGAATGTTAATAAATGTGATTGAGTTGGAAGATTGGTGCTCATTGAAAGTGTAAGCTTTACTGCGTGCCTTTAGATGGGTCGGCAATAATACGTGTTGATGTTTTATAGTCGTTTTTCGAATTTATGGTTTCTCCAGAATTTCAACTTTTGTTCGTAACTGGTAATTGACATGCAATGGCTATGTTGTTGGGTTGTTTTGTTTCCTTGATGCTGTCTTATTTTATATCTTCTTGGATAAACTTGAGAATTGTAGTTGAGAATGTTTATTTTAGGATCCAATATATGAATGATTACTCTCATTAGTAATTTTCTGACATTGATATTGTTAATATTTGTGACAGGACCTGGTCTTCTTTGCCATGGCAACTTCCAAGTGACCATCTAGCTTCAAAAATATGACGTACAGTGGAAATAATTCGTTACTGCCTCCAAAAAGTCCATTTCCTGGCATATATTCGTCATATGTTGATTATGTCCCTAGTTATGGGGTTGGACCAAAAGGTCTTTCAAAGCCTAGAGAGGCAAATTCACACCATCAACGTACTTCCTCCGAGAGTTTTTTAATAGAGGAACAACCTTCTTGGTTTGATGAACTCCTCAATGAGCCAGAAACTCCTGTGCGCAGAGGTCATCGGCGCTCATCTAGTGATTCGTTTACATATATTGACACCGTGAATGTTGGAAACACAAATTATGTTGCTCCAGATAATTTCAAGTTCAAAAATTTAACCTCGGTGTCTTCATGGGGTTCTCAAGATTTTGAATTTTATAGAGATGTACATCATGGTTCTTCTTATGGGGGGCCAAATTCTTCAGGCAAAACCAAAAATTGGACATGGGATATGCCTACGAATTCAGTTGCACCTCCTCGTGGACTTCCTTCTCCTGGGGATAATACCATTATTCAAAATGCAGGATCATCAAGTACTTCAAGAGAAGCAGAGAGGAGTCCATCTTCACCTACCGAAAAGCAGGATCCTGGTGAATATGGCCCTCACGACCCAAAAGGTTCTTCTGAAAAGGACTCATTTCATGCCAAGCATTCTACTTCGGAGATGGACACTAAACATGCCAAACAGTATGTGGATTCGACCCTTTACCCACTAAATAACAATGATCCGGTTCTTTTGATTTTCACATCTTCTCTCATATTTTCTGTGTAGCAGCTGTTTACCCATTGTCGCGTGTTTCTGTTTCGTGAGGAAATCATACTAGAGTTACCCAGTCCAAATGTACGGATGATCTTTATGTCTGAATCCTTTACCCAATAAATTATAGTAATTGAGATTTTGAGTTTCATAATCCTTTAGCCTCCAACTCCTAGTTGTTTTAGCCTGTTTCCTTGTGTATCCAACCACTGTTTGCCTATTCTCATCATCTTATGTGTTTCAGTTTTGAGGAAACATAGTTACTCGGTTCAAATGTTTGGATATAATTGAAAATTTCAGAATTCAAAGCCAAACAAGTCCCCTTTCACACTGCATCACAAGAACTTGTGCTAATGTGTTTTGTCTGTTCATGACATTTTACAACTTTCTTAATCACATCTGATTTTGGAACTACAAATTTTGATTGATATTTTATTGTTCATTAAGCTGGAACTTTCTATCTAATGCAGGCAATTTGCTCAACGTTCACGGGTCAGGAAACTTCAATACATCGCTGAACTTGAAAGAAATGTGCAAGCTCTACAGGCTAGTGTCATTATGCTTGAGACCTTATGAGATGGAACTTTATTTAATTTTGTATTGCTTCCTTACATACCTTTTGAAGCTGTTGATATCACTCTGTTGTCTATAATTGCAGGCAGAAGGCTCTGAAGTTTCTGCTGAGCTCGAATTTCTTAACCAGCAGAATCTCATTCTGAATATGGAGAATAAAACTCTGAAGCAAAGGTTAGAAAGTTTAGCTCAAGAGCATCTAATCAAGCACTGTAAGTTTTTATCCTGTCGCTTAATCTTCTTGGTAGTAGTGGTGACTGATGCTTTTGTTTTTAGTAGTTAGAAATTGTTTCCAACATTATACGACACATCTTAATTTGATTAAAATATGGTATCCATTTGAACTAGTCCGTGATTTGGTGCTAGCATTTTCGTTACCCTTGGAGGGAAAAAAACAGAGTTCTTGTGAGAAAAATAACAAGACTCATAGATGCCCTTTGTGCGCAAATAGAAATTGCATAATTGTAAGAATCTTCAGTAGTGAATATGTGGTGCTATGCACAGTTGAGCACGAAGTATTGGAGAGAGAATTGGGAAGACTGCGAGCTTTATATCAGCAACAGCAGCAGCAGCAGCAACCATCTTCTAGCCATCGACATGCCAAAAGCAATGATCTTGATCAACAATTTGCTAATCTTTCACTGAAACACAAGGAAGCAAATTGTGGCAGCAATGAGGTTTCTGGCCAACTTTACATTTGAGCATATAGCTGAGCTTCCACTGAGCCCTCACTGATTCCTCAATTGATGGTGCCTCACAGTTTCCCTTGTTTGGTGGGATCAAGCCAGACTCGTCCAGTGCTTGTGCTCTACCCCATCCTGCTTTGTTTGTTTTCTCTCTGCCTTTATTTTCTTTCTGTTGGTTTTGCTCAAGTCATTTTTTTCGATAAATTGGTGTCTCCATGTGCACCTGGTAGTCTGTGACAGAAATAGTATTTCTGGCGGGCGACTCTCCTGAGGTGGTTCTCCAGACACGATTGTATTTCAAGTGATAAGTTCGTCATTGCTTGTCAACAATTTCATGCTTTATTGATTCTCAAACTGTTGATTTCTCGAGTATTTACAGATGAACGTGTTCTTATAATCATGCAATAGAACAACTGTTTTAACAGTGGAATTTTCAATGTTCTGATGGATATTTGGGTAATGTACGCACGGGCATACGTAAGTTTTGGCAAATTCTAAAGTTGGTCACTTAACTTATGGCGTTAATTATGGTTGAGACACTGAATTTAAATTTTCATACAATTGGGTGTATATCCATCACTTGGATGACGAAAAAGTTGATATGACAGTCTAACTGGTAAAAATGAATCAGAGACGGAAAAATGTTACCCCGTGGTGCCAAATCAATATGGCAAGCAAAGTAAATACTCATTTGCAATCTATTTTAATGAGGATCATCTTCTATAAATGTTTGAAGGAAAAAGTTCACAACATTACAGTAACTAGCAGCAGCAACAATGAAAGAATTATACAGGAGGCTGCTGGTGCATAAGACTCTGCAGCATTTGGAAGCCTAGGGTAATCTTGAGGTGAGGGCAATACACATTGTCCACCATTGAATGATATCTTTCTGGGAAATGCCCACCCTTCTCTAAAACTGAAAATCCCTGGATCTTTGTGCAGTAGCATTTCTGTCTGTACATTTCCATTTACTCCTGCCTGGAGCAGCATGTCATTATAATGTTGAATCCCATAAAACATTCCAGTATCATCTGAAGATACAAAGTGTTATTGATATCAACGCATAATTGACGTTGAGTGAGGATATTAGTACAAACGAAAACAAACTTACTTATATTGCCATATTGGTTGAGGGGCTTATAGTTGAAACTGAAAACCCGCGTAACGCTTTGGAGATTAGGGTGTAAAACCACCAAGTTCCACTGACTGTAATTCTTGACATAATTTAGATTTGTCACTGTAATTTTGACCCTCCAGTACTCTCTGTAACTTTGCATCACATGCCAGTGCACTCTTATAGGGCACATATCGTCACTACATTGCAACACTGGTTGTGGTGGTTCATTGTGCTGTAGCTGCAATACCGGTGGCAGATCCCCAGCCCTATAACCACGGACAATTCAATAAGAAAAATGGAGAGATACATGTATAACTAAGCTTAAACAATTTCATTTTTTTCATTGACTTTGAAACTTACTTTACACATTTTGCACCAGTTTGGCAAGCACAGCTGCAGTCTTGGCATGGAATTATGGTATCATTGTAGAATGCTGAGAACGAAACACAGCATGTTGGCGCCGCAGAAGCTCTAAACTGGGAATAAGAACACGTCACATTCCAAGTAGCTGCAATAAATCCACATACATATAAAAAAGACTATTCAGTGTTGTACAATACGAACTACATAGTGAATATCTGGACTTACCAAGTGCTTGTGTCCTTCTACGTCCTTGATCTTCGGCAAATTTAGTTGGAGGGACTTGAAATGGTTCTCCACAAGTATATCCCTGAAGCCCAAGAGTGAAATTTACCGGAATTCCGGGGCCAGAACCTTTTGTATCAGGACTTCCAACATTCATCTGAAAAGCAGAGATATATTTTTCGGGGTCCTGAGTCATGGATGAAACTACTCCACCTTTGCAGCAATTTGCAACCTGCTTATTGTATGGGGTTCCAGGCAAAAGGTCTATTATAACTGGTTCCTTTTCACAGCAATGGGGAAGTTTTCCTCCTCCGAATGCCGAACAATTTCCCTGTTCAGTGGCTTCTGCTCCCACTATATTCCAGATTACCTCGTTGCCTGGCCATGCCCAGCTTAGCTTCCAACCGGGATACTCTATGTGCCGGAATAGCTGGTAGTTTATGATGGATATCGTTACCTGGTAAAAGACATGCTTAACTTGTGAATGAAGACCTTATTGAACTCGAACTTCTTCTAATTTCTTAATATTATCTATGTTATACAGTCAATCTTGTCCAATATGCTATCAAAGTTTAGTAGTGCAAACAAAAGACCCACGTCAGTTAGACATGGGGTAAATGATGGGTTTACAAAGCATTCGGCTACTCTTCCTAATGAGTTAATGTTTTGGGATGGAATCAGAGCTAGGCCCCAAACTTCACCTTGTGAACGCACAAGATGGATCCCCAATTGCAATCGAACAAAGTTTGTAAGCCCTAAGTTCTTGATGGCTAGAAAATCTAGGATTGGCTCTTAAGGCAGCTGTGCAAATGTAAGACGGTAATTAGTTGGGTCTTGATAGAGCATGTACTCCTACCTAATTTGAGGAAGAGGGGTGGATATTTTTATCTCCTGAAGGGGGATCGTGAAGACATGATACTTCGTTCAAAGGAGAATTGTTGAAAAAACGCAAACAAAGTCTCACATAAATTATGGGCTTATATGAAATTAGACTACTCCACCTAATTGGTTAACCCCAATTCCCCCGGAAGGCTCGTGATTCGCCAATTGATGTCATCGTTGTTTCGCAATAGGTAAAAGATGTAAGAATTTAATGATTAGTTTAAACAAGATTATTTACTCAGAAAATCTTTCCTCTCCATATATTTGATACGTTGAATTGAATTGTATTTGACATCGGTAAAACGCGTCGCTAAAAGGTTAAAGAACTTAAAATCTTGTCCCGTAAAATCCATCGGACACCGCGGTAAGAACAATCGTCCCCTCAAAGACTGATTTATCTTCTTTTAAAAAAAAAAAAAAAAAAGATTTTTCAATTAAAAAACTTACATCCTCTGTGCCACCATTTGCTTGCAAGATATCCCATTTAATAGTGATGTTCCCATTAGGATCCATTGAATCATAACCATCTGCATTACAGCTGAAATTCACATCATAACAAATTTAGAATAATTTCAAAATCTCATAGAAAAAAAGTACTTACAGGTTGGTAACAGCAGACAAGCCAGAGAAATCAAGTAGAACAGAACATCGAAATGTTTAACGTTAAGAATCAAAACAAAAACCCGCAAATCCATTTCCATAGATCGTTTGCTGAATCTTCAGTCTCTTGGATTAAACATAAAACCTACGACTGCTGTCTGTCTGTCTGTTCTGTAAAAGATATAGATACATGTACATATAGAGAGAGAGAGAGAGAGATACACGTTTAATCTTTGGAAAAGGAAGTAATAAATCACACAATTAATGGGGGTTCGGAACAAGGAAGGAAGATGTTTGTCATATTTAGAGAGAGAGCGGTAAGAATGCGTCTATTCAAAAGTCACGCAATTGGCTCCGTTCTCATTGGCTTGCCGTTTTTGTATTTTTAGAAAAAACTTTTAAAAATTGTCATCAAAAGTATTCATATTTATATCTGCTAATTACTGCTATTTAAATGCTTACTTTGAAAAAAAGTAGATGCCAATTCCATGCAGTGTGTGATTTTTATGAAAATCAACAATCCATTTCCCTTAAATACCATGACAGCTTTATTTTGCTTTTAATGCTGCTTAATTTATAGTGGAAATGGGGATTAAAGGATTTTAATGGAAATTTAAAAAATTTAAAAAATAAAGTGATGATGTTTGCACATTATTATGCAAAGATTGGTGCACAAATTGATGATGTGAAAAAGAGAGAGAGAAAAGAGAGGATTGGAAAAAAGAAAATCCGTTAATATAATCCACATTATCAGCATATACGAAATGATATATGATTAATGTTACTCTTAAAAATAACCCCACATGTTCCAAGTTGAGTCGGCAATGCTAAAATTGTATTTGTATGTTGGGGGATCGCCTGTCGGGTTGCTTTTCTAGTGAAAGTAGGAAAATGGTCAATTTTATGTCTGAAATGTCAATTATAACAAAGGGCGAAACCAGCATCGACTAGCTCTGTCGTCGTATATGCTGGCTCCGTCAAATTTTATTTTTTTTGTCCTTATCAATGACAATCGCTCGAGTTGCCATCTAGGCTCACCTAGATCCGCTCGTGCTCACTTGAATTCTTGAAAAACAATAATGCTTTAAAGCTTTTTACAATCTTATATTATGGGGGTGTTTGATGCACAGTATTGAGAAAATAACGTACTTTATGATGTGATGTGATGTGATGTGATGAAAAATATATGGGTAATTAGCGCATAATGTCCCCGCCTTTCACTGTTATTATGGAAAACGTCATTATCTTTCATTTTTTTGGTATTTATTTTTACATTTTATTGCGCAAAAGGTCATTTTCATTCATTTTCTCAATTAAAAATCGTAAAATGACTAATATATATCTTTCTCTTTAAATAAAACAAAATGAAAAAGAAAAAATTAATTGCAATCATAGTCCAATTTTTTTTAAAGAGGGCGAATGAGTCCCAAATAAATTATTAAAAGAGTGATTAGCACATAATATCCATACATTTTTCACTATTGTTGCAAAAAAGTCTCTACCTTTTATTTTTTTGGTATTTTCACTATTAATTATACATTTGATTATTCAAACCATCATTTCTATCAATTTTCATCAAATTTCTCAATAAAAAGCTGTGAAATGACAAATATACCATCTTATTTAAATAAAAAGCTAAACAATTAATTGTAATCATAGTCTCGATTTTTTTAAAAATTGCAAACGAGTCCTCAATAAATTAATAAAAAAAATTATATTTTATTAAAAAAATGCAAACGAGTCCCAATTAAATTTATTTAAAAATAAAAGTAATTTTAAAAAATTAAAAAGTGCAAACGAGTCCCAAATAAATTATTAAAGAATTAGAAATTAAAAAAAATATTTTTATTTAAATATGAGGGTATATTCATTATTTCACAGTTCTTTATTGAGAAATTGGATGAGAATGATGGTTTGTACAATTAAATGTGTAATTAAGAATGAAAATGCCAAAAAAATGAAATGTATGGACGCTTTACGCAATAATGGTGAAAGGTATGGACATTATGTACTAATTACCATTTTAATAATTTATTTGTGACTGATTTACGCTTTTAAAAAAAAAAAAAAATTGGACTATGGTTGTAATTAATTTTTTCTTTTTCTTTTTGTTTTATTTAAGAAGAAGTGTATATTCATCATTTCACAATTTTTAATTGAAAAAATAAATGAAAATGACTTTTTGCACAATGAAATGTGGAAATAAGGGTGAAAATGTCAAAAAATGAAAGGTATGAACGTTTTCCACAATAACAATGAAAGGTGTTGACGTTATGTGCTAATATTATTTTATTGAAGAATGTGTGATTGAAAATGAGTTTTGAAATAATGAGTTTTGAGAAAAATTTGGATCAAACGGGGACTATATATGTGGGAGTCTTCCATCCAAACCTAAAATTGGCTTTGTAAATAGTTCAGGATTTAGGATTCGTTTGGCATAACTTCTAAAAAGTCAAAAGTCAAAAATTACATTTGAAATTAAAAAGTTACTTTTGAATGTGTTTACTAGAATTTTTGCTTCTTGTACACAAGCTCCTCCAAAAAGTTTCACAAGAAGATTCAAACGAAATTATGTTGTTTTTTCCTCTTGGTCAGAAAAGGTAAAATTGTATTCAATAACTTAATTTTCTCATTAAAAATAAAAAATAAAAAATCCGCTCTTCCCTGCATGAAGGCACGAAAATGTCTATAGACATATAAAGCCTAGTCCTCGTATTCTGTCTCTTCATCGTCGTCCTCATTGTTTTCTACGTACATCCACCCTTCTCCAACATTGTCCCGTTCCTCTTCTGTTTCTTCACTGTCTTCGTCATCATACACATCCTCTTTGACGGGCCAAGGTTTTTTCATTATATTCAAGTTGGCAGGAGAAGCACCGGAGCTTTTCCGCTGAGGAACTTTTGAAGGAGGCAGTTTTAAATTTGGCTTTGGCCTACTCTGTTTCTGAACTTTAGCATTGCCTCGTTTTCCAACATATACATCTTGATCACTGCCTTCATCCATCTCGTTTTCGATGTTAGGTGGGTTGTTCTTGGCATTTTCATCCGGAAAATGGCCAGGGTGCTCTCTTCTTAGATGAAGATTCAGCTTGTATTCGTGGATGTAGGCCTTCTCGCACCCTGCATAGGGACAGGCGTACGGGCGGTCAGACGATGGAGGCCCAGAAGGTCCACCAGAAGATTTCGGAGTTTTCACTGGCTTTTCCGAGGGTGGAGTATGTTTGACTGCATCTACCATGTTCTGCTTAAACAATGCCAGACTTGAAATTTAGTCACCATATCCAGCAATTATGAGAAAATTCATAAGTAGATATGCGCGAACAAATATAAATCCTATAAGAACCTTTTTTCAAATAGATATCAAATTAAACAACCCCCTTCAACACGAATGGAATTGCAGGAATCCTACTTTTAAGGAAACAAAAAGCTTGCCATTCCCAAGAAAAGTGAAGAACAAGAACAATAAAAATAATAGGAAGACAAATGCAAGTTAATCACAGTAAGACAAAACTATGTATGAGGAGGGAAAGATGGAAGTATCAACCTTCTCATGATGGGACGCAATGTGATTCCTCAGCTTGTACTCATGCGTATATCGTTTTCCACATTCAGGATACGGGCAATTATGATAATTCTCCTGTG
>CAIGRT010087878.1:0-14815 GCA_903798405.1 Fraxinus platypoda
ACGAGGTACCTGGTTCCCATGGGGCTCAAACATGGGCTTCATTTCATTTTTTTGCAGCAACTTCTTTTTTGATGCTACAGAATATGAATCCAAACAGAGCAATGTACCAAAAATATGTTATGAATTATTGATGCTGGGTTGATATTTAAAAACATGTATAATGGAGTGAATATTGCACAATGTATATGCTAGCATGGTTTAATTTCAATGCAATTCGTTTTCCCATTTTAATCCTGATTTCTTATTTTTATTTTGATGTCTTTGTCACTTCTCTTTATATATTGGATATTTATTCTGGTAGCGTAGGAAGGCATATATAAAAATGCAAATTAATTTTAAAAAATATTGAAAAGACCAACGACAACGTTTGTAAAATGTTGCCAAAACCAAAGGATGAGAATACGGCAACATTTTTTAAACGTTGCTAAAGGGGTCTTTTGCAACGTTTTTCCAACGTTGCGAAAGAACCCTTTAGCAACGTTTAAAAAACATTGTGAAAGACTCTTTCGCAACGTTGAAAAAATGTTGCCGTATCTCTTTCCTCAATGGCAACACTGACCCCGCAACACACACTAAAACGCTGCAAAAGACTTTTTGTATCGTTTTTTGGCCGTTGCAAAAGGTCTTTTTTGGTGTAGTGTGATTTTGCGACAAGAGTTTTCGCAACATACAAAAAGTTGTTGTAATAAGTAACTTAACGTGGCACATTTTTAAAGTTTGTCGCGAATATTGTGATGAAAAAAATAAGTACTAAAAAATGTAAGGCGACATAAAAAGTTGTCGTAAAATGTGAGAAGTTGCGACGAGTAATAAAGAATGACCCCAAAAATACGAGGGAAGCAATGCGCCAAAATATTATTGGTGGAAAACTTATGGGGACAAACTTTTATTTTCTTCCAACAAAGTTCTTGTGATGCATTATGGTCTACTTTTTGCGATAAAAAATATTTGTTGCAAAAAATTCTATAGTTGGAGGAAAAAATCGCTACAAGAAAAACACTTTTTTTTGCAACGGACAAAAAATTGATGCAGTAGGTTTTTTACAATGCTCACCCATATACCGTGGGTTCTAATGATAGATTAGAAGGATACCAAAAGAAACCCAAATCCAATCCCTAATGATAGATTAGAAGGATACTAAAAGAAACCCAAATCCAATCCAATAAACCCCTCAACTCTCACCCATGTCATATGTGTGTTCCATTTGAATCTCTCTCAACCTCTCACAGAGCCACAGACAAAGACAGACCACAGACTTCGGGCTTCAAGTTCAAGACTCCGACTCTGAGAACTCGACGCCGGCGTCGCCTTCATTCCAGCCCTAGATGGCGCCTTCGATTCCTAGACAGTATCTTCGATTACTTTTCAATTTCAAGACCTAGATGGCACCTTCAATTCGAATCAATCGGCGATTTGACAAAGTACAGATGGTAGCACAGAAGAATAAGTCTACAAGAAGGTGAAGCTCGAAGACATCTCATTTCTATTTTCTTAGTTATTTTGAATTTTTGATTTGTTTAATGTTTCAATCTTTTCTTTTTACCTAATATCAAGATTAATTAGATGACCTATTAATCTTGTGTTTGATTAATTGATTTAAAATCATGTATTAGTTTTGTATTGTATATGAAATTCGTTGGATTGGATGTTGTGCTGCTGCTGAGGGGCGAGGGCCAGGATGAGAAGTCGAGAAATTCATCAACCTATGAAGGGTCTTGAGAAATCTGTGGAATTGAATTAATACACTCCGGTGTAAGTTCTTTTTAGTACATTCTACTTCATTAGTTGTATCGTGCTCTTGCAGGATGGATTTGTTAGTGTTCATTTGTTAAGTGAGGAAATTATAATGCGTATTAATACAATAGGTTACTTGCTTTGAGGAAGCTGGGGGGCAGCATGTGACCGGAATGGCAAGGACAGTCCAGTTGCTGGGCTCATTTTTGGTGGAATCAATAGTGGATGCCGGAGAAGGACTACCTGGATCATGGACCAAGAGGACTTCGGAGGAGTGTATTCAGGTTGAGTGTAATAATTATTTGTGCTGCATTAAGTATCAGAAAATTGCAATGCATGTTTTGTGCAATTTTGAATCAATTTTAGATTTTCTTTGTTTGTGGACTTTGTGCAACACTTTTTGGACTTGCTTCAAGTCGTACACTATAACTTTATTATGCCCCAGATTTGGTATGACATAATTTAAGAATAATTGTATTTTTACCTAATATGTTACACATCTGAGGTTAGCAAAAGAGCGCAGATACAAATGGATGCTTTACTTGGATATGCATTTTCTAGTGATTGAGATTATTGGATTTATGTTTACAGCTTTAAACTTTTTCTTGTGAAGATGAATGCTAAGCGAGTTCCTATTTTCATCTTCACTTGTTTCACGAATTACATACGTCATACCGAATTCACAAGAATTATTATTTCAATTGGACAGTTTGGAGATAGAAATCTTAGCACAAATAGTTAAATGTGTGATTTAAAGACTAGATTGCCTTGGCTCATTATGAGAAACCCAGTGAGCAGCATTATATATCAGAAGGCATTGATATCCTTGTAATATTGATGATATTTGTTTTTTCTATTGAAGGAAAAAAAATTGATAGTTGATCATTTGTGGTAAAATAGCAGTTTCCATTTTCATTTTTGCGTCATCTACCTTGTAAATATGAGATATTTGAAATATTCTTCTTGAAGCTAATATTTCATTACTTTCTATATGTACATGTTTGACTAAAGTTGTGGAGCTTTTCCTATCAGGATTTCTCATTTCACCAAAGATCAGATTGATGGTGAGTTGGAAGCATATCTTGTAGTCAAGAATATTATTTGGGTGTCCCGTGAATTTTTTGTTATTTCTTCCATATTTCTAGTTCTATTTTCTACTTTTCAAGTTTGGCGAACCATTCTAAGTAGTTCGACCTTGAAATTTGTATTTGTTTTGATCTTGGAGGTAATCAAGTTGTGTAGTGGATTTTCTTTTTCCTTTTTATATTTTCTACTTTTCAAGTTTAGTGAACCATTCTAAATATTCCGACTTTGAAATTACTAGTACTATATTTTATTTGTATTTGTATTGGTTTCGAGTTTGGAGGTAACCAAGTTTGTAGATAATACCTGGATCTATATTTATTTGGTTGACAGTAATATGATTTTTTTTATCTATTTTGATATCAAATATATTTTAATAATTGTACATTGAAGCATTCTTTTCATAAAGCCACGAGTTATTATTAATGAAGTAAGTTATATAAATGTTTATCATAGTAACAATTCTATTGCAACGAAAGAAATTGAAAATGTGTTTAAAAAGGAATCTCCAACATACATAAATAAATATAGAATAAATTAGGCAATAATTTTACATCGTTGAAGTGACAAACCCTTTGTGTTGCGGAATAAATTTATCTACAAGCACAACTTGACACAAAAATAAATTTGCGACAAACTGACTTGTCGCTCTTTAAATTTTTCACGACATATATACGTTATGGCTACAAATATTGTGTTTCCATTTCGTATTTTTTGCATCAAACAAATAGTGTCGCGATTTTGTTAATGTGATGAATGGCCAGAAGTCATCGCAGAATACAATCCGTGACTCATATAGCGCAACAATACCCACAACAAACATATTGTCGTTGCTAAATTACTTTTGCAACAAAATTTCAATTTTTGCGACAATAGTTTTTTGTTGCAAAATCTGTTATTTTTGGTAGTGTTAATTTTCTTGATTTTTGAATGCTATTTACATCAAGGTAAGATACCATTTTTAGCAAACCCTGGAATTTCTAATTGGATTCTTGAGTAAGGATAGTTAGTGGTTATGATTGTGTTGATGATTTATTCACACGAAAGTATGAATTTATGGAACAAGATGTAAATTAAATTGGTGTAAGGGTGATTTCAAGTTTTCACTAGAATGGAAGATGGAATAATTACCTTTATGCTTGGGATGAAGGTAATTTGATAAATTAAAGATTAGTGGAGGGACTAGGAAGTAGAATTGGCTAAACTTGTTAAAGAAAATGGGAGAATTTATTCAAGTACCGAGATATCGAGTTTTAGTATTCCATAATTAAATGTTAAGAGTAATTGGTATAGTAGATGTTGAATTGGTTATTTTGTATCGTATTTCAGGTGGTGATAAAGATATTGAAAATTTTTATAAACCATCATAGCCAGGGGCGGACCGAGTACCCGGCGAGCCGGGACGGCCGCCCGTGCTGGATCCGTCGGAAACAAAAAGGGCTTATAAAGCTTTGATACATCACATTACATATTTGTAAATGTAATCATTTTGAGCAATATGTTGTGTAGCTTATATGGTAAGGTGTAGTTTTGCATGCAAGAGATACAAACTTGAAAGAACTGACTAGCTATGGAACATAGAATTTTTGATGGATTTGTAGTTGTATATAACTTTGGCTTTAGAATGGAATTAAAATGGAACACTTCTGTATCTCACCATTGGACTCTTATCAATATGTACTCCCTGTTTTTTCTCTTTAACTAACAAGACGATTACTCCTTGCATATTTTGTGCGGACTAGTGGATATGATTCTGGACCACATAATGTACACGATTTTTGCATTTTCTTGGTTTTGTTGCCCAAAAATGTCAGATGACATTCCTTATAATTACAATTGCCGCAATAGATTTTATAAAAGTAAGGATGCTATCCTCGGGAAACTCTTGGGGCTGACCCCTTTTATGGATAGGTTGATATCCTTGGTACACAAGTTTCAGCTCTCTCAGTATGATTATTTCATGATCAACATGAAAGAAAGATTAAATAGTTGCTTAATTAGTGAGAATAATATTCAACAAACGCCTTAAATGGGAAAGAACATTTCCTATTTTTTGGTGTATGCATTTTTAACCCCTTTTTTATTTTTCTTTTCTTTCATGTTTTTGAGCAACTCAAAAATCTCTCTTTGTTGATGTAATTACTCAAAATCTTTCATCCAAAAAACCTAGAATTTAAATCTGAATTACTTTGCTTTAAAGCCATTGTTGAGCATGGAGGCTTTTCTTCCACGACGGTCTATCAAAAGGAGGATCTTTGTTAGGATTTTCATAAAATATAAGTATGATTCAATTGGATTTTGTTCATGGTTTGTTTTTAGTGATCAAGTCCACCAATGATTTTTTATTCGAGTATGATTATAAATAAATTTGAAATCTTTCGTAGTGTCTTCATGACCTTTTGTCTAAGACATGTTTTTTAGTCCTTACTTGTGTCCTCAGAGTTCATCACGAATTTTGTTTCCATTGGATTATTTCCTGAGTTTTGACATTTTAATTATACCCCGTTTAGTTGTGTTGAGATTATGATTTCTTGGTGCCCTAAAACTTGGAATGTAGGTGACATTAGGTTTATATGTTTTAATTCAAGTTGAGTAATTTTCTAGATAAACCAGAGTGATGTGGAAGTATATTGCATTGCAATGATATAATAACGGAACATTTCCATATGTCACTCGTGTCAGTTAGTCTCTTCTTCCTCACAAAGTCTGCTTGGTCTTCCTGGACCTCCTTTCTGATGCTGAACTGTCATATTCCTTCCCTTAGTCTCTTCTTGTAGATGTGTATAACTTTGGCTTTAGAATGGAATTAAAACGCAACATTTCTGTATCTCACCATTGGTTTCTATCAATATGTACTCCCTCTTTTTTCTCTAACTAACAAGATGAATTACTCCGGCATATTTTGTGTGAACTGGTGGATATGACTATCGACTATATAATGAACATGATTTTACCATTTTCTTAATTTTATTGTCCAAAACTATGAAACGATATTCATTCCGATTACAGTTTCTGCAATATGTTTTATAAACTAAGTAAGATCTGCCACTGTATTTATTTAATGATCAACATGAAAAAAAGATTAAATACTTTTTAATTAGCGAGATTAATATTCAAAAAACTCCTTAAATGGGAAAGAACATTCCTATCTTTTGGTCCAAATTCATCTGGGAATGCGAATTGCCACAAGATTTCAGACCACATCAGCAGATTTAAACACTTCAGCCAGTTGAAACCCCTCTACGATGCCCCTTCAACAATCTGTGGATGTCCACCTTCAGGATTGACGTCACTATATTGATTTGTTCAAGGCCCACAACATCTTCAATATTTTTATGGTTAGTTCTAGAAGAGCAACGTGAATCGCACCAAGTGTCCTTCAATCGTAGTCATGGAAAGATTTGACTAAATAATCAATGTTACAAGACCAAAGATAGGAAATAGCTTTTCACTTGCACGGTCTTTCGAGTGAATTGACACATATTCTAGGAATGGCTCGAGATTTTGCATGGTTTCATAATCAAGAGAAAGAATTGAAGGTATGGTTTGAAGCAGCTAACTACATCAGTTCTAGATGCTCATCCTCTATTTGCTCTGTCTTCCTTCTGTTGTACACAATCTTGCCACTCAATTTCATTCCTTATTTTCTCTTCCCATAATTTCCTTAGCATATCTTGTTTCTTAAGTTCTTTCCGCATCTTGTTTTCGTGAGCTTATCGTTTTCTGATATATTTAAGGTATAAAGTTTCTTTCAAAGAAGGATTTAGCATATGTATGAAAACATTCATTTCACCTTCTAATGCTTTTAATACTTCCTTCTACAAAATCATGTATAGAGGATCTATCACTTTGCTGTTCGGTACATATAACAATATCAAACAGTACTTGCAGCATATTGCACCTAGTTCGTGCTGATTTAGTGCATTACAAATCCAAAAATTAGAACATTAATTATAAATACTGATCCTAGTGTAATATCAAATCAATAGTGGCCCTAGTTAGTGCTAATTACGTTTTAATTTAATTTGAGTAAATTTCTAGATAATTTTGAGCTGAAATTTATTTTATGTCAAAAGAGAATGAGAGTTTTATTCTGTGGATGTAAAGGCGTTTGAAAGAATAAATGTTTATATTTTGTTGGAGGTTGTGGAAAGTATTTTCCATAAAACCCTGAGTGATGTAGAAGTATATAACTTTTGCATTGCAATAGTACAATAATGGAACACTTAGTGGATCCTCATCGATATGTCTAGCTGTGTTGTTTCTTCAACTAACAAGAATAATCAGTCATTGAACATTATGTTGTCAAAAACTATCCAATCCTCCTGGGATGGATCCAGGACCGGATTACAAGTTGGGTTAATACGTTAAAAAAAAAAAAAAATTACACATGATTTCTTTTTTACATAATTTTTTTTTTCCTAACTAAGAACAAATCAGTGGGTGGGGACTGGACCAGGCTACAGCCCGGCCCAGCCCCCCCTCCATCCATCCCTGCAATCTTCATTACTAAACTTGACATAAAGGTTAATGCAATTTCTGTGCTTGTATTTATTTATTTATTTGGTTTCCACTTTCTGCTTCATTCTACAATCATGAAATGCCTCACTTTGGGCATTTAATCATTCAGCAAGACATTTCTAAGATCAATTTCATTGCAAATTTAAGTTCAATTTCTTTTCACGTGGAATATATAGCCATAGCATAGATGAGTTGAAGAACACTTTCCATATCCTCTATAAGGATCTGATAAGATTGTATCTGTCTTAATTTCTGCATCATTCCTTCCAAGATTGATTTTGAAGGAACGTGAATGTTCTAATATATCTGCATTTCCGCTATAGTCTGCACTGCAGAGCGCTCGCAATAATTTCAATTACTTCTTTTTCCACCTTGATCCTACATAATGGAAAATAATTATCGCTTTGGACAATTTCCATGAAGGAGACTCTATCTTTTGCAAAATTATATGCAAATGAGATTCTCTAGTCCCAAGAGTATCAAAGATATATATAATGAGCATCAAATGCTTCCTTTGAATCAATAAGCCTCCAAATCCAACTGCATTATCAGCTGCTGAGCTGTTCGCAGAGTAAATGCTATATCTTCACAACGTTTAGTCTCATTATTGTCATTCATGCGACCACTTTTGAGACTCTTTTCCTTCAATTGTTGCCCAAATCCATCTGGGAATGCAAATTGCCACAAGATTTCAGACCATGTCAGCGGATTTAAGTGCTTCAGCCAGTTTCATATATTGAAACCACGCAAATATGCCCCCTTCAACAATCTGAGGATGTTCACCTTCAGGATTGGTGTCACTATATTGATTTGTTCGAGGTCCACAACATCTTCAATATCTTTTATGGTTAGTTTTTGAAGAGAAATGTGTATCGCACAAAGCGTCCTTGGATCCTAGGCATGGAAAGATTGGACTAAATAATCAATGTTAGAAGACCAAAGATATGAAATAGCTACGTCACTTGCACAGTCTTTGGAGTGAATTGACACATTTCTTCTGGAAATGACTAGAGGTATTGCATGGTGTCGTAATCAAGAGAAACAAGTGATGGTAATGGTTGTAGCAGCTAACTCCATCAGTTCTAGATGCTCATCCTCTATTAGCTCTGTCTTCCTTCCGTCTTGCACGATCTTGCCACTGAATTTTTTTCCTCATTTTCTCTTCCCATTTCTTCCTTAGTATATCTCCTTTCTCAAGTTCTGTCTGCAACTTATTTTCACAAGCTTGTAGTTTTTTGATAAATTAAACACTATCATTTCTTTCGAAGCAGTTGACTGATTTAACATATGCAAGGAGCATTCATTTGACCTTTTAATGCTTATTTAGCCTATGTTTGACACCCATTTTATGAGAATGAGAAATTTTGGAATAGTGATTGATAGGAAAATGTGTGGTGAAAAAGTGATGAAAAGTTTTAGATTTGTGTGTAATATTATTTTATTTAGAGAATGTGTTGTTGAAATGAAAAAAGAGAAAAAAATGAGAATGAGAATGAGAATAGAATGTGTGCCAAATAGGGCGTTAATATTTCCTTCTATAAAATAGTGTGTAGGACAGAGGTCTATCACTTTGCTGCTCGATACATATAACAATATCGAACAGTACTTGCAGCATATTGTATCCAGTTCGTGCCCATTATGTGCATTGCAAATTCAAAAATTAGAACATAAAGGAGAAAAACTGATCCCAGTGTACTCTCAGATTGATAGTTTATGTTACTTGTCATTGAATGTTATACAAATTCCTGAAACCTTAAACTTTGTACATATTAACACTATCAAATATTACTAGCAGAAGAATGTATTGATTTTGTGCTGATTACTTGCAAGCATAAGCTTGCTATATTGTCTGTCACCTTTAATTTTTTCACGTGGGAATTTCCAATATGTAGAAGTGCCTAATTTTGACAAGGTTGTTCTTGCATTTTGCAAACGATAAATGATTTATTCTGTAGAAAAGGTATTTTTCAATTATATGAATACAATTGATTGTAAACAGTGAACATAGAGAGAGAGTAGAAAGTAAATTATTCTAGGAGAAAATAGTATTTTATGGAAATAAACTACAACATAGCCTAATTCCAGTGATTGCTAGCTTGATTAAACCTATCGACATGTTTACGGAGTTGGCGTGTAGGTGCTAGATGCCTGTCGGAAACAGGACTCCGACCCACTCCTGACATGTGTTGGAGATGCAACGTGGCGTATTCCCTTAATGATCCAATTTTTTTGCCTTGCCCCTTATTAGAGCTGTAATATGTTTACTACTTGTACAAGCCCATTTTTAGGACAAATTAAGGTTGTACTCCTTAATCTTTCACTCGATGTGTTCATGAGTTCTCTACTTTTAAAACCTAGGTTTTGGATTGCCAATCTATTTAACCATGTGAATTTAAGTCTCCATGTGATGAAATCATCAATTTTGATGTTAAAATCCCATACGACTTTCAATTTACACATTAGCTACAACATTGCATGGATCAATGGAAACATCGCCTAGTAGCCATCATTTTCCGCTAGGACTAATGGGACATCTAATCCCATTCGCTCCTCTAGCTTTCGTGTCTCAGTGTGAGCCCAGCAAAGTGCCTTCATCATAAGTATTCTTTTTGTTCCTAACACGTTTAACCTCTCTATCGAAAATTTCCATTGTACCTACCGTACTCCAGCCTACAACCGCTTGTCTAGGGCTGAGCCCTAGGATTTGATGGTGGAATTAAAAAGCTACCTACAGATACTTTACGCTCAATCATTCCTGATAATGCTTGCAACTTGTGTCTTATCACGATTGCTAGCACAGAGTTAGCCTATGTTTATTCCCTACTGCTGTCTCCTGTAAGAGTTTGGGTAATGTTTCAGTCCCAATGTGGTTGGTCATCCTCTATGACTAGCTACTAATCATTGCCTTGCGAAGCTATTTTCTTACCCACAAGCTAATCAGACGCAAGTACCTCGGATGGATTCCTCCTTTTGTTCCTCAACCTACGGGGTATTAATTAATAGCTGTCAGTAGTTGTTGTTCCCCTCTCAAGGACATGATCTTAAGCGTTACTCACCCGTTCGCAACTAGGAACACCATTTAATGTCTGACTTTCTTGTGTTAAGCATGCCACCAACGTTCATCTTGAGTAAGCATCAAACTCTCCATGAGATTCATAGTTGCATTACTTATAGCTTCAATATTCGTACACAAAGCGGATTCGAAATCGTATTTCACTCCAAGGCATAACTTGTATCCTTGCGCTACATATTCACTTGGAGTTTGCTCCCGGAAATAGCTTTAGAGTGAACTGTTACGAAGTCAACAGGGAGTAAGTCCATATCATTTTACGTAGATTTTAGAAAATTTTAGTCCTCATATAAACATTTATCAATACTGATGACAATCTTGCTGTAGTACTGATATAAATTATTTTTACCTAGTTATAGACACAACAAGTCTTTGTGGCTAATGTTACTTTCCAACTAATTTCATTCTTCTGTTCATACTGTATTGCACATTTATTTGGTAGATTTGTTAAAAATAATGCTCGACCACAAGTACATATGCAAGAAAATGCTAAGCATATGAAATTGTAGATAAATATATATGTCTACCAATCTTTGCGTGTTTGTTTTAGAATTGTAGCATGTGAAGAAATATGCCGCCTTTGCCATCTTGATATCTTTATCTGTTTACAAAAAATTTGAGGAATGCAATTAGCTTCACCAGGTTTAAAAAAATTTACTAGTGAAAAGGAAAAAAAAAAATTGTAAATGCAACAAAATATTTTAATAGATACATCTAGTTCTTTTTGGCTTTTCCAAAATTCATCCAAGTGCATGTTGGCAAAGCTATTTTTTTTTTAAAGTTGGTCAAACATATATTTTATCCTCAAATTTTTAATATCAACTTATTATCACACATTTCGTAGGACCATAACTATGCACTAGAACTAAACACACAAGAAAATAAATTAAACTAGCCAAAAAAAATTTATATAACATGAAATCAAGTTTGCAAAGACAAGTAATTAAACTTGCAAAAACTTGCAAAGACAATTAATTAAACTTGCAAAAAGTCGTTGATTTAATACGTTCATTTAATAACAAGAATGTTAATTTTATCAGCAAGATTTCATCCAATGTATCAGAAATTTGCAAAAAGTTGTTGATTTAATACGTTCATTTAATAACATGTAATGAATCTCCTTCATTAAAACTCCTTTCAAAGTTGCTTCTACCTTAACATCTTGGACTCCTTCCTCTACTATTTCTTCCACCTCTATTCATGTATTCACCACCATATTTTCATGTATCAACATTCATGGAACAAACATTGAGCTTAGATTGAAACACACTCTCAATTGACTTTTTGGAGCATCGATGTAATCTTTGCTCAAATGCTTCCAAAGACCTCATCAATTCTTCAACCTCCAACTTCTCTAAATCCTTTGTTTCTTCTATTACTACTACAACAGGATCAATTTTTTCGGGCATACTAATCAGAATTGTTTCCACCACTTTTTCATTTGAAACCTTCTCACCATATGACTTCATTTGATTTACAAATTCTATCGGAAAAATCTTTAACACGTTCATATTCCTCATCTTCATATTTTTGAATTCCTTTCTAAGAGATTGGAGTTTAATGGCTCTTACATTTAAATATCCTTGATACTCTTTTCCTAGGATTTCTCAGCCATCATTATTCTTGGAAATATTGAATCTGCAACAGCTCTATATAGTATTGAAAGAGCATTTACATCTCTTTGTCTACATTCTTTGAGTTCCTTCTTCTTCGCATCCGATAACCCTTCTCCATTTTCAGGTTCCTCGAAGCCATTTTCGACCATATCCCATAGATCCACTGCAAGAAATGAAGTCTTCATCTTCACACACCAAAAATCATAGTTTTGCCCATCAAAAATTGAGAACTACTTGTGCTTGTCATCTTATTTTCTACAAAAGCCATTTTTTTTCTTTAAACCCTTGCTACCAAATCTCAGCTGCAAATGAAAGGAAATAACCTGTAACGCTCTAATACCAAAAATATGTTGGCAGAGATTACAGTTTTTAGTAAGACAACACTGGTTTCACACGTATGAAACACGAGCAAATCGATTTCAAGAGTAGTTTCAACTGTATGAAATTAGTATATTTCAGCGAAACGAAAACAGGGTTGTATGAAAATTGAAGATTAACAGATTATTTGCTATTGAAAAATGGGGAAAAGGAGAGAAATGAGATGAACTTGAAATTTCTTACTTCACAAGATTTCTTTCTGACAACTCTTTTCTGTATGTAAATTTTAGGGCGCATTTGCTACATACACGAACTTAAAAATATACTACAAATTACATTTTTAGCCCTCACTTGTTTTACAATTTTCTTTGACTTTCCTACTAAAAACACATTGCACATTAGTAGTTGTGAATGAAATGAAGAGATCTGGTCAAATAATGAGTGATACCATTGAGGTAAAAAAAAAAAAAAGATAAACCTTCCTTCGTTGCATGGAAATTTTAATTTCATTGCTATAGCAACTGAAGAATCAAAAGATTTGAGTACAATGACCGTTGATCAACTTGTGGGTTCCTTACAAGCCCATGAAGAGAAATTTTTGAAGAAAAAGAAAGATACAGTGGAGCAATTGCTACAAACAAAGCTATAATTGAAGGGGAAGGAAGAGAGTGAAGAAAAAAGCCAAAGAGGACAAGGTCGATGTTGAGTCAAAGGAAATTATGGACAAAAGAAAAATAAAGGTGACAATGGTAGCCAACAGTGGATTCATCAGGGGGCCGTGGAAGAAGAGGCTATTCAAGGTTTTATGGGAAAAAAATTGATGATAGAAGGTATGATAATAGCCAAATTGTATGCTATAATTGTCATAAGTTTGGCCATTTCGCTTGGGAATGCAGAAATAAAGTTGAAGAACTGTCAAATATACTAAAGAAGAAAGCAAAAGTAGTAAGCCCACCTTGCTTGTAGCATGCAAAGCCGAAGAAGAACGAGACATAAATACTTTGTATCTTGATAGCGGTGCAAGCAATCATATGTGCACTAGCAAATCAATGTTTGTGGCTATTTATGATTCTATAAGTGGAAATATTACCTTTGGTGATGCTAAAAAAATTCCAATACATGGGAAAGGTAACATTGTAATTCACTTAAAAAATGGAAAGCATGAATTTATATCCAATGTTTATTAAAACTAACATTTTGAGTTTAGGACAGCTTTTGGATAAGGGCTATAATAATTCCATGCATAATTCTTGTCTTTCGATTAGAGATCAACGTGGAAATTTGATTGCTAAAGTACCTATGACAAAAAATCGCATGTTTATGTTAAACCTTCGAACTGATGTTGCTAAATGTTTAAATTCATGCTTGGAAGATTCATCTTGGATGTGGCATTTAAGACTTGGGCATTTAAATTTTGGTGGATATAGATTATTGGCAAAGAAGCAAATGGTGAACGGATTGCTGTATACTTAGCACCTGAATCAATTATGTTAAGGTTATCTTTTTGGTAAACAGACGAGTCACTTTCCGAAAGAATCTTCTTAAAGATCGAAGTAACAACTGGAGTATTTAAAAAAATATAAAGTACTTGTTGAAAAAGAAAGATGATACTTCATCAAAGCCTTAAGATGTGACGGATGAGGTGAATTCCCTTCAAAAGAATTTAGAGAGTTGTGATGTACATGGAATTTATAGTCCTTTGACCGTTCTATCGACACCCCAACAGAATGGAGTCACTGAAAGAAAAAATAGATTTATTTTAAATTTGACTCGAAGCATATTGAAGAGTAAGAAGATGCCAAGAGAATTTTGGTGCTAAAGTAGTTGAATGTGCCATCTACCTGACTGATGGTTGCAATTGTTATCAAAATGCATGGCTTTCCAGATCAGATTCGGACCATGAATTTGAACATGTGCATATGATTTATAAAAGGTTATTAAATGGTGGAAAGAGATTCTATTAATTATTTGCATAATATATTTGGGTGGAATAAAAACGGTTAATTTTTTGAAAAGGTGTGATCCTTTAACTTGAGCATGCTTAATTATGGATTTTGGTTTATATGCAACATATGGAAACGGTTAATGAAAAGCCACTACAGAATTGAATCATTTCAATTCAAAATCCATGAANTGAAAAGCCACTACAGAATTGAATCATTTCAATTCAAAATCCATGAAATGGCTATTGAGGTGCATGTTTACACTATATAAGTAAATTGATGGTGATAGTCTCTTGGTGTTTGATGAGTATGGAAATTGGTGTCTATTGAATTCCAAAAGAAATCAGTTACTTGGTTTCTATTTAATTCAAGATGCATGACTTTTTAAATTATGTCCGTTCATTTCATAACTGCCATGGAAATATTATTGTGCATGTTCATATTGAAGTTTGAACACAATTAATCTAAGAAAATGATTATTACAATGTGCATTAATGTGATTCATAAAAAATATATGAAATGACTTAAGA
>CAIGRT010087880.1:0-17126 GCA_903798405.1 Fraxinus platypoda
ACGCTGCTGTGAAAGCGTCGCACGGCAGCATCACAGCAGCAAAGATCCACCACCCCAACAGGTGCTCCAAGCAATGGTCTTGAAGGAGAAAATTTCAAATCGAGCTGCTGCGCTTCTGCCTCGATTGTCACAGTGAGTTCGACGGTGATCTTCGACGGTGGGCGGTGGTCTTTGACGGTGGGCGGTGGTCGACGGTAGGTGTTGGTCGGCGGTGGGTAGATGGGAGATTTACAGAGAGATAGAAGGGGAGGGAAGAGGTGGCGCGCGAGAGAGAAGTGAGGGAGTTAAGAGTGATAAATTAGGGTTAGGGTTTTAATATATTAACTGATTTTTGAATAATGAAACTTGATCCCTGATTTTTGAATTCCAATCTTCAAACACCTGAATTATGTAATTTCCCCTTCATTTTGTAATTAATGGGCCTAATTTATTTATTTTTTCTAAAAAAGTCCAACTAAACAAAAGGCCCACAATAAAAGAAAATTGACCCAAAACACTCATCTTCCTTGCTCTTCACTTTACGGCTGGCGATGCCCTCTGCACGTCCAACCTGTAAATTTCGACAGAGTCAACACTTGCAACTGTGCCACCTCGTTGGGTGCTGACTCCACCACTTATTGTCATGAATGAATTGAATAATAATAACGGACATTTTCATTATCGTAGATTCATAAAACAAGGCAACAAAATATATTAGAACAACTATTGTACAAATTGAAAATGCTGTTTCCTCTTTTGCATGTTCTTTGAAATAGTAACTGTCGACTTCTTACAAAGCATTAAGTATCCAAACAAATCAAAAGTAAATAGCTCATTTTTCACTACTTTTGTTTTCTATAAACTATTTGCACAACTAATATGGTAAATATGCTTGTTATTTCGGAATCCAATTTTGTTAACCTCACAAATTCTCTAATTTTATCTCGGCTACTAGGGATAGCAAAAAAACTCGACAAACCCGATACCCGTTGGGCCCCGCCCCGAACAAGGCGAGGAAAACCCCCGCCCCGCCCCGTTTTAAATTTTTTTTTTTATAATTCAATACTTTAAATGAAATTTTTCATTAGTTCTAATAGAAAATAGCAACTAAAATTATTTGTCTAAATCTAATGAATATGGGCAATAAAAATAAATTATCAAAAAAAAAAAAAAATTAAACGGGGAATGGACCTACCCGCCCCGCCCCAACCCAACTTAAACGGGTAACGGGGTGGGAAATTTTTTAGCGGAGCCCCGCCCTGCCCCGTTGCCATCCCTATCGGCTACTCTTTCCGACAAGAGATATCAAGTATATATAGGTACATACCAATAAAATAATCCTTAATGTGTCCACTTACACTTGTTAATATTTTACGTGATTTTATTATTGTTTCATTTTCTATTCATCTTCGACTAGAAGATAAATAGGAAGATGTCATTAGAATCTATTACATCATCATAAATCAGATAGATTTCAGGGAAAATAGGACATGTGATTTTCTTTTTGTAAACGTCATTTTATCATATTAATTACTACAATGACGAACGAACACGTAGTTTCATTTTGAGGCGAACATCTATAAATTTTGTTTATTCTTTGATTTCATTACTCTCGGTGATATAGAAATAAGGTTTCTAATTTTGCAACAACTTTTACATGTTATTATTGTTCATCTCAATCTTGTATGGTGGATCGACTCATTGTCATGTACTTTAGACAAGGTACCTACTACCTAGTACGATTGTTCGTCTTGTGAGAAGGCTGATTATAATCACATGGAAATAATTATAGATGAAATGAATAAAAATTATTCCCCCGTGCATGTTTTATTTTTTTCTCCTCTTTAATATGAATTAATTACTAAGAAAAAGTAATTGTAGAAAATAAGTTGAAGCCCACTCCTAAAAAAACTTTATTCCTTCCTGAAATAATGATGCGCATACAAATACTATTCTTCCACCTGTATCAAAAGATAATGATGGAATATACAGTTTAAAAATTAAAATCAAAAATCAAAAAATCAGAAACGTTGAAACTGGTCAGATGTTACAGGGACACGTGTCACCATCATGCCATTTTTTTATTTTCCTTTTTTGTTTTTAGGTTGCATGTGTATTTGGCATGCTAGGGGCTCGCACATCCATGCATGGAGCTTTGTGAATTGGCTTTTTTCTCTATTTTCTCCCCATACCTTTTTCTATATAGGTAATGTCTCTTTGTAATATACACTCACCATACAAGGGAATCTTGATTATACATGATTAAGTAGGAAGGAATAGGGTATTTATTTCCATCAAGATTTTTTTTTTGGTTAAATAAGAATTGCACCAATCTACGACAATATAAGTTTTCTCGTAACTTTTGAATCCTAGTAAAAATTGAATTATATCTTAGTACACATCTTTTAGAGATGGTTATATTGTTGGTTCCTATGCCGCCGCATTTTCTAATCATTTTCTTGTAATGTTTCAACTCGAAGCAATAGCATCTAGCTAGTTCGATGAACAAGATAGCTGTACTTCAACTCACTCTAGAATTGGACGGTGTGCCTCGGGTTGATCATTCTCAATAAAGAATGTTCATCGAATAATTATTTATCTTCAATGTTTTTTCAAGGTATCCTTTCAGAACGATATATTGATCTATTGCTTTGTTTAATGTCTGAATATGAAGAAAATTGTAACAATGGGACTCGACTTGAAATTGGCATCGACTTTGGGCCATGGCAGACAGTGTGATGGAACCGGCCACCTTATAAGTTTATTGGTTTTTTGGACCAAAAAACAATGAACCAAACTTTAGAAAAAGCAAAAGAAAGGATAAAACAGAAAAGAAAAAGGTCTTAATTAATGGCTTGTTTTCCTTGCTTTTAAGTTTGACCACAACATCAAGCCTGTAATTCCGATTCGTCTAAACTAACAGTCTAAGGTGAAAAGATCCTGTCTGTATTTTTATTACGTCTCTCTCTGTCTCTCTCTCCTCAATTTGTAAGTTTTTGTTGCCACATATATCAATTCAAGAGACAAGAACAAAGAAACTGGGCATTCAATGAGGAAGTTTTCTTTCTACAGTGTTCTTTTCGCTGCCAAAGCTTAAGCCCTGAAATTTAGGCCTCTGGATTCAGCAAATTTTAGGTGATTTTCACTCTCCGCTTCTTTTAACTTCTTTTTCGCTCTGGGTTCTGGTTTTTCGGTTCCAATATTCCATTTATGCATTTGGGTTTTCCTAGGATCTTGCAGTGCACGTTTTAAAATGAACTAGATTTTAGATTTTTTCTTTCTTTCTTTCTTCTTCAACACTGTTCCATGTTGTGTAATAGACAGTACCAAGCATGCCATTACATTTTGTTTTTTGGATCAAGATCCAATTTTTATATAATTTTTCATGAATTTTCCTCTGGCGAATTGTTTTTTTGAATTTGAAATCATAAAAATTGCTGCGTGTTCTCAAGACCTGACCAGATTCAGTTCTTTACTTTCTGGTGGTCCTCTAGTACTGCGTTTTTTTCCTTTTCCAGTTCTTGGGAAGTGATTTTGATTTTTTTAATTATTAAAGTCTCTTTTTTAGAAAAAAGTATCTGTATGGAATTGTGTGATTGACTATATGCTCTACTTTATGCATCAGTCTCTTTTCTTGCTCCCATTGTTGATATTTTCTATCCCCATTTACTATTGAAATTTGAAAAAATTGAGGATGCAGCCTTTTTAGAGTACATAGGTTTCAATTTGTACTTGTAATTGAGATTTTGGGTACTTGTTTGCTTCGTTTCTTGAGTCTCGACTTGGATTAGCTTGCTAGGATTTGAGGGTTTAGAATTCTGATCTGATATTTTCCACTACTTCATTCCCTAATTTAGAGTGGGATCTAGAATTTTGAGTAATGAGTAATGGAAACTTGAACCCCAACATATTGTAATGTTTAGTTTTTTTTTTTTTTCTTCGAATTCTTCCATTTAATTCATTAATCCACATCGTATATTTTTAACGGTGACAGCCTAGTTGTAGCTATATGGTGGTATTTGGTACACTTTATGATTGACTCGTGGCAAAACTTCATATGGGTTCTTTTACGACCATTACAAATTATTCTTTTTATAGATGAAATAATTTCGTGGATTGGACTTGACTATATTGATTAATGAGTAGTCTTATGGAGTTATGCGGAAACAGTGTTTACTTAATGGTGGTTGTTTCATTTGACAGGTCTGTATTTTATATAGTAAGGGAGAATGGACATTTGGAAGTTCGTTGAAGTTATTGTGTGATATTGTTGTTCTGCAGAATACCATTAGTTGGATATAGTTTAACCATACTCGCGTTGTTTCCCACATGGCCTCAAAAAATGTCACTAGACCTTTTCCCGAACGGCAAAAAGAAGCTCTTGGTGCTAAGCAAGCAATATTAGCAAAAAATCATAGAAATATTCCTTCTGAGGTCTCAAATACAAGCAAGCCCGAGCTGGCTAATCCCGAACATTCAGCAGAACCAATTAAGGTGACAGGGCGGCCAGTGCACGTCGGAGCTGTAAACCCTGCAAGATCTCCAAATAATTATAAAGGATTCGGTGATTCAGATAGTTCTGTTAATCAAGAAAACAGAATGTCGGAGCAAGAGAGTGTAAAGGGCATTTCATTTTCTGTAAAGATTAGTGATGGAGCCAGCAGTCTTGCAAATACGGGCGGAAGTGCAAAAATTAGTGATCCCGGGAACTTTTTCGAGAGTGGAAAGAGTAGTATGTGTCGAGGAAGCACGAGTACTGATGTTAGTGATGAAAGCAGTTTTAGCAGTTTCAGTAGCAGTATCAACAAACCCCATAAGGCAAATGATTTACGATGGGAAGCCATCCAAGCGATCCGAGCCCGGGATGGTGTCTTGGGTTTGAGTCATTTCAGATTGCTGAAGAGATTAGGTTGTGGAGATATTGGGAGTGTTTACTTGGCCGAATTGAGTGGAACAAATTGTTATTTTGCAATGAAAGTTATGGATAAGGCATCTCTAGCAAGTCGTAAGAAGCTTCTTCGTGCTCAGACAGAACGAGAGATACTACAGTCCCTGGATCATCCATTCCTTCCAACTCTATATGCGCACTTTGAGACTGATAAGTTTTCGTGTCTGGTGATGGAATTCTGCCCCGGAGGAGACCTTCACTCTCTTAGACAGAGACAACCCGGAAAATACTTTTCTGAACAAGTAGTGAAGTATGATATCTTCAACTCTTCTTGGATATTGAACTGAAATTTGTAGTTTTCAACCATTATTTGCTCTCTTTTTTTGCATAGTCGATGTTCATTGATTAGCTGATAGTAACATCAAGTAACATTTTTGCAAATCATTCTGGTGCCTGATATTTTGAACTCACCTTCTTGCTGTAGACAGCTCGCAAATAGTCTCGTCCCTAATTATCTTGTTGATCATATTAATACCTACAAATTTAGTGACATTCATCTGTCATAACGATTCCATCTTCATACAGGTGTCGATATCAAAGTACCCAGAATTTCAATTTTTTGTAATGCATCAATGTCATTATTAAAGATTTTGGTCCTTTTACTTTTGAATGTTATTCATATTACTGTAGGATGTTTACCTTCTAAGATAATCGGGTGTCATCATCAATTATCCTCTGTCTTGAGTAATTACAAACTCTTCTTGTTAGATGCATCCTCTTTATTTGTATTCTATTTTATACGTCTTGCGAAGTCATGACTTTGGTAATAAGTGATGTACTTATCTAGGTTATTTTCAGCTGTGTACATGAATAACATCATTAGTGCGGGTTTTTGTGTAGGTTTGAATTGGCTTGAGTTAAAATTTGAAATGATTGCAATTTTAACTGTGATTACCTCAGCTTTGATTTTTAGCGGTCATGACTTAAGCAGACACGATAAACCTTGCACTAAATGTTTATTGTTCTTGGCAGTTATCTTATTGATTTGTAATCTTATTGATTTGTAATATGTTCATTATCTGCATCACTAAAAATACTCCCCATACAAAGTATGATGCTTAATAGCATCAGGTGATCAAAATTATCATAGATCCACGAGTAACTAACAGTTGTGATTCCAATGTCCCTTGTGACAGATTTTATGTTGCAGAAGTCCTGCTTGCTATGGAATATTTACACATGTTTGGTATCGTCTATCGTGACCTTAAGCCAGAGAATATCCTGGTGAGGGACGATGGGCACATAATGCTCTCAGACTTTGATCTTTCACTTCGCTGTGCTGTCAGTCCCACACTGGTCAAGACCTCGTCCTTGGAGTCGGAACCTGGGCAAAAAAATTCTGGATATTGCATCCGGCCGGCGTGCATTGAACCTGCCTGCATTCAGCCATCATGTGTTGTTCCAACAACGTGCTTCTCTCCTCGTCTCTTTTCGAGCAAATCTAAAAAGGACAGGAAGCCAAAACACGAAATTGGAAATCAAGTTACTCCGTTGCCTGAGCTGATTGCTGAACCAACCAATGCTCGGTCGATGTCTTTTGTAGGAACTCACGAGTATCTGGCGCCCGAGATTATCAAAAATGAAGGTCATGGAAGTGCAGTAGACTGGTGGACATTTGGGATCTTTCTATATGAACTTTTGTTTGGTAAAACTCCATTTAAAGGTTCTAATAATCGGGCCACATTATTCAACGTTGTTGGGCAGCCTCTTCGATTCCCAGAATCACCGATTGTCAGTTTTGCTGCTCGGGATCTAATTAGGGGTTTGCTTGTGAAAGAACCACATAATAGGTTGGCTTATAAAAGAGGTGCAACCGAGATTAAGCAACACCCTTTCTTCGAAGGAGTGAATTGGGCATTGATACGATGTGCCACTCCTCCTGAGATCCCAAAGCCTGTAGAATTCGAGAGATTAACTGTTCCAGCAGTATCAGTCAATGAAAAGGCTACTGTTGCTGCAAATATCCCAGATCAAAAAGCCTATAAATATCTCGAGTTCGACTTTTTCTAGGTAATATTAGTAATTTCAGAATTTGTTTCGAGTTCGTGGAGACAACTTTTCTGGACAATCAAGGATGTTGATGATTATTTCGGTGGGATTCCTGTTCAATGGTAGATTGTGAAAAGTCGTATATTTCTTGTTGCTGTCTGTAACAGTTCATGACCTTAGAATTGTACTATGTATAATTTTGATAATTTCTAGGAAAGTGTTCTTAATTTCGAAACATAGTAGGACCAAATTTAGATGAGCCTTCAAATTTGTAGCCTTTGTGTTTGTATGCTTGTATGTCAGCTGACATTAGATTTGAACCAGAAATCGCAACATTATCCATTATTGTTTTGTATTCCTTTTTGTTGGCAGAAGTTGTCACTGAAGTTGTACTCTTACAATAATAATTACTTTAGGGCGTGTTCGGTAGAGATTAAAATCGGATTAAAATTGAAAAATTAGCTGTTATTGTTGACTTTTATTAGACGAGTGAGACCCAATAACGACTATATTTTCAATTTTAATTGGATTTTAAGCTTAGCCAAACATGCTCATAATGTCGAGCTCTTCTAGTTTTGGTTAGGGTAAACTTTTTATTAAGAGCTTGTTTGGGAAGGATTAAAATCAGATTAAAATTGAAAATATAGCAGTTGGAGTTGACTTTTATTAGACGAGTGGGACCCAATAACAGCTATATTTTCAATTTTAATTGGAATTTAAATTTAGCCAAACATGCTCTTAGTTGATAACTATTACACTAATTGTAATTTGGATATAAACGTTAACGTTAAATCCTGCTTGACATGTCATCAAATAAATAACGTTATTTGTTACGTCAATTCAACAAAATTGGGGATTGTGTTTCAGTTTTAGGTAGGTTTTTAGGCTTAAATCATATGGTACAATGGTGAACTCATTTTTTAGAGAAATCCTTATCATACAGAAACGAAGAAATACAGGGGAGAGACAAACATGTGGGGCCCACTTTTTTTAATAATATTTAAATCAGATGAGACCCACATCCATGTGAGTCTTATGTAGAACCTCTGGCAAAAAATTTCTGTACATTCAGCATAATTCCATTTTTTAAGTTTAATAATGATTGATGCTGTCTTAGCTGCAAAATGGTAAATTTAAAAAGTCAATTCAACAAAATTGGGAGTTAGAAATTGGGGATTGTGTTTCAGTTTAGGGAAAATTGCAGCCGCGGTCCCAAATCATTATTATTATTATTATTATTTGCAGACTTTACTTCAACCTTCACTTTGTGCCACCACAAGTTTCAAACCTTTGAGAAATTCGCACCGAAGGTCCATTTGGACAGAAACCGTCCAAATCACCGTTAGTCAACCTGAAAAATTAAAAAAATGAGATATTTTGATCATTTTAAGGAAGAGCATTTCCGTCCATACAATAATTTCCCTTTAAAAATAATAAATAAAAGAAAAAAATCACCATCTTCTTCAAACACCACACTCCCACCCACTGACAAACCCATTTTGTCCATTTATCTTCAACCTTTTTTGTCTCTTGAATCACTCAGCTATTCACGCATTTAACAAAGGCTATTCCTGAATGATTCGGGAGACAAAAAAAGCTGAAGATAAATGGACAAAATGGGTTTGTCAATGGGTGAGGGTGGGATGTTTGAAAAAGATGGTGATTTTTTTCTTTTATTTATTATTTTTAAAGGAAAATTGTTGTATATACGGAAATGCTTCTCTTTAAAATGGTCAAAATATCTTTTTTTTTTTTTTTCCAAGTTGACTAATGGCGATTTGGACGGTTTCTGTCCAAATGGACCTCCGGTGCGAATTTCTCAAAGGTTTGGGATATGTGGTGGCCCAAAATGAAGATTTTTTAAGTCTGTAAAAAAAGAAATGATTTGGAATCGTGACTGCAATTTAAAAAGTCAATTCAACAAAATTGGGAGTTAGAAATTGGGGATTGCGTTTCAGTTTATGTAGGTTTTAGTAAATCATATGGTACAATGGTCAACTAATCAACTCATTTTTTTAGTTTAATAATATGATTGATGCTAATCTGCAAAGTCAGACAAGGCTGCCAAAGTGGGGCCCTGCACACTGTAAAATAATCGATTTATTTATTATAATTTTCTCAGAATGGCGTCCAAACAGGGGCTAAATCATATGGTACAATGGTAAACTCATTTTTTTTTTAGTTTAATAATATGATTGATGCTGTCTTAGCTGCAAAATGGTAAATTCAAAAAGCAAATGCGGTGAGCGTGGATCGAACACGCGACCTTCAGATCTTCAGTCTGACGCTCTCCCAACTGAGCTATCCCCGCGGCTGATGTCCTGACTCGTACCTATATCCTCATACTTTGATCTCTCTTCACACCAAGATTCAACAGTACAAAACCCTATATGCGTTGCCAGCTGATTTCCACAATGGAAGATTCAAAATTCTCCCCAACCAACAGTTATGTTCTCATTGAACCTTGATTTTCTTCATGGGTTACAAAAATAATAAAATCCAAAGCACAAAAGAAATGGAAAAATTAAAAAAGACGCCTCAACTTTCAAATGCCAGTCCTGGAGCATATACCAAGAATGGCGATGAAAATTTCCAGAGGAAAACTACCAAATCTGTCGACCATTGGGCTTTTTTGGTAGTTTCACAAACTCAATTTCTTGTTATTAGTAGGGGTATTGAAGTTACTGCTTAATCTTTTAGTTTTTTTTTTTTTTAGGTGTTAGCGTTTTTGTAAGTTTTGAATCTTGATTTCTTTGTAATATGGCTTTCCAATGTGGCTACTGTGTTAATTTTATTAATATGCGAATAATTTTTATAACTGGGGATTTTTCTGCGTTGATGAATTGATGGCATTTCTGTCATGATCAGACTATGATATTATTTAGATATTATTTTGAAGATTTCGATTCTTTTCTTCGTCTTGTTATGTTTTTGTGATTTGTTAGTAGTTTTCTTGCTATTGGAATTTATGATGCATTCGACTAGTCCCCACTTTTATTGTCTCTGATTTACACTATTTCTTTATTTTCTTTTCTTTGTTCCACTAGAGTTCCTTTTATACGCCTTACTCTGCTGATTAATATTTTCAGGATGAAATCGAAGCGCCCACATGGGTTGATCTTATTCTGGAATGTGACTCAAAGTACCAGGACAAGTAAATTTCTGCAGATTATGCAATTTTATTAAATCCCATTGTCTTTTCTCGGGCAATAGATGAGGTGATTAATTATGCAGCTTGAATTCACTTTTATTTTTATCCGTTACATTGCAGGGATGATGAGTGGTTTCACACGAGCCACCAGTAAGTATTTTCAAATATTAAGCATTTGACTAATATTCAATATATTTTACTTGGAATGTTTAGCTTTGTTACTTGGTTTAATGATTTTTTTCCTGATAAATCTATGTAATTTCAGGTTCCATCAGTATTCTTCCCGAGAGTTGATTTCTGTATTTTCTCATTCTGGCGAGTGTTGTGCAAACTCAGACTCTGGCTTGCAGGGACCATGTTCTCCAAAGCTTCCACCATCAGTCTCAAGATCAAGAGGCACTCATTGCAAGAGCATGGAATTGGGACAGGGAAAGCGCAAGATCACATCAAATAAGATTCATCTGGTTAAAAATTTAAGCAGCAAATCTTCATCTATGAATTCAAGATCTGATAACGCTATCAAAGGTAAACTGTCAGATGGAAAACTAAAAGGGCATGTGAATTCGATGTCCGATTTAGTTGGTGAAAGCTGCTTAACTGAAACTTCTGAACGAGCTGATCGAGAACCAGTGACTGGTTTCTGTTATCAAGAAACGCGTTCAAAGTCTTCAGCTTTCAGTCGAGGTGAAAACAATTCAATGAGCACTATTACATCTGAATCTATGGAACAGCAATCTACGGAGGTATGCAGCCAAATATTTGGCAACTCTAGTGCGTTATTATCATCTCTTAGGGTGAGTCTTAGGAAAAGTTGTGTTACAAGACAAGCATTAAGGGTGGAGGTTAAGAATCACATGCAGTCAGAAGGTCAAACATCTTCTTCAAGTAAATCCAGTGTTGGGTCCTCTTCAAATACGAGTTCTGATAGGAAGAACCTGACAGTAAGACAGAACAAAGAAAAGACACCGGATAGTCAGAATGTTATGAGAATGTCTGGAGCTCCAACTCACAAACTGACGAGATCATATATCTCCAGGGCACCATACGTTCAAGCTCAGGATATGATTTGTAAGTCTAACCGGGACATCAAACAGGAAGCTACAAAAGCAAAGGTTTTGGTTCCTCGTATAGTCAATGAACGTGCTCCTCTATCTATGGCTACAACATCTAAAAAGACAGTACGAGCTGATCATTGCAATAAAACTAATGGTGGTGGTAAAGAGAATGTGACTGGAAATCTACGTTTGGGTATGAAATCAAGCAGAAGAGAGAACAGAGCTGAACGTGCCATGCCAGATCAAAAAGTAATGACAACGAGACAGCAACAGAAAAGTGATGGAAAAACCTTGGTTGGCCTGAAGGTACATTTCTTTGCTGTTAGCTAATTGGCCTGTATTTCTTGTTTTGAATTTTGAATGTACCACTTGAACTTCTTCCATTAAGACGGTAACTCTTGCTTTTAGATTAAGAACTAGAATTTGGTTGTGTCATTCCATTAGACTAAGAATTTCACAATTCGTTTTTCTCAAATCCACAGTAATTCCAATAATAATTGAATCTTTAACAAAGTACTCATTGTCAAAATTCCTTGAGCAGTAATCAGGGGTGGTGGAGCCAGGATTTATAATTATGGGAGCTAATCTTGCTAAGGGGAAAACTCTTTTTTGTTGGGTTCTTGACAGCTTATGTACAAGAGTGAGCATATGCCAATTTACAAATATAGATACAGATGTTTACAGTTTCATCCCCAATTTACAAATATAGAGAAGCATTATTTGCATGGCAGAAAGTTGGGTTAGCTTTTAAAGTGAAAAGTTACTCCAAATAGTGGCTGCCTGACTGGAGAGAAACGAGTAACATTAGAAATACAAATAATTCTTTAAACTAAAATACTAAAAAATAATATTTCTAAAAGGAGTTGAAGAGAACATCTCTATTTCCAGTATAAATTAAACAAATAGGAATTTAGATCTAGCTTAGCAGTTGCTGAAAATATTAAGGGGGTGTTTGGTGGGGATTAAAATTAGATTTTTAGTAGATTTTGATAGAAGTTTTTGAAATGTGTGGTTGAAAAGCTGTGGGACCCATGAAAGATGTGTTTAATATCGATTGAAAAGTTGTGGGACTCATGAAAGATGTGGTTAATATTGATTGTTTGACTTTGACTTAGATTAAAATCTGATTTTAATTTGTACCAAACAAGCTCTAAATGAAGATGAAAAAGAAAATGTCTTTGTTCATTTTGTTTGCCTAGTAGAGCCAACAAAAGGTGCTAAAATCAATATTATCAGTTATGAATAAATTTTGTTAAGCTCTGTGTGGAGGGGCAATAAGAGTTTGATGAAATTAGATAATCACAACCAAAATGGTGCCATTTACTTGAAGTATTTGACACGGTTTTATCCCTATTGGAGACACCTGGAGGCAGATGGCAAGATATAGAGCATGTTTGGCAAAAAAAAAAAAAAAATTGCTTTCTTATGAGCTGGGTCCCACAAATTGTGTGGAGCGAAATCCATAAGCCCCGCTTATAAGCCAGAAAAGCTGGAACCCGAGCTCATAAAAAAGCAAGTTTCTTTACTAAACATGCTCATGATGTTACTACAAAGAGGATGATGAACAGGATACATCGATCAAATTTAAAAATTAGAGACAAATAAATATATGGACCAATTGAGTTTCTCCTTATTGCTTGTCTGAATTAAAATTGAAGAAATGCAAGGAATCACAATAATCTGATTGGCACAGAAGATGCATGTTGTTTATGTTTGTGAAACCATATTCAGAGTTGGTTCAAAGTCCGTGTTCAATTTTTATCTCTTTGTTGTTGGTTAAGCTACATATAATTATCTTTGTTGTTGATGATCATACTCATCTCTCTGTATTGATTCTTGTGGTAGAGACGTAGAGTTTCTCTCTTGGCTTGTGGTCAACATATCATTATCAGTCAATTTAGCTCCCTTCAATGACCGAAGTCTCAGTTATTTGTAGCCTTTGTTGTGACATGGTGAATGTCAGTTCATTTGTGTTTAGCAACAGGCAGTTGATTTGAATTGAACGTAATTGTTCTAAATTATCTATTAATAAACTAAACTGATTATAATTTTGCTTTGTATTCCTGTCTTTATAGAAATATCATAGTGGGATTCAATAGAAGTTGTTCAAACAGAGGAGTTTCAAACTGCCTAAGGTGGGCATTAAGGCCAAAAGTTTAACTGCAATCCAATTTCTTCATGTGCAGGAAAAGAGCAATGATCCACGTAAAGTGAAAAAATCTGCAAATATGGTTAAGAAGGCTTATTTCCGCTAGGAAATCAGGGTATGTAAATAGACTAAAGCCCTATCTTCATTTTATTCAAGCTAAAGATCAAATGAAATGACAAGATCGGTAACTTTTGAGACCTGAATTTTGTTCTTGCTATCTACGGTCTCTTTGCTTCAAGGAGGTGTGGTTTGTATGCAATAGTAGGACTGGACGACTTAGTATTGAGGATTTTAGCTTCTTACTGTTTCTTAATGTTGTCCAGTTATGGTTTTGAATGGCATTTGACTGAAGAGTTGTATTACTTTTATACAAATTATGATTTCTACCTCTACGGTTTGGGAGACTTGTATTTTGCTTTTCAAAGTATTATGAATCTCCTTGTAAGTATGGAAGAAATTACAATAGAACATATCAGATAACGGAGTCAATGGTATCTAATAAGTTTTTTGACGCAACCCTTGAGCTTGTCATCTTCCATCCGATGAAATGATTAATCGAGAATAATGAGTGGTCATTGATATAGACTTTCGAGATCCCATTATTGAATTGGAAAGGGGAAATACTTCTTGCCTGACAGCTTCGTTCCTTAGCATTTAAGGAAAGTTGTCTACGGCATCTTTCTATATTTCTATATTGTCTTTGTGTACCGCACTAATGTAAATGTGCACACATTTATATGGTTAAGATTCGTTCCTTGTACCATTTTCAATAGGACCCAGATTTGGACGGTTGAACTACGTGTGCTCAACTCCTCCGTGTTGGTAACGACATGTTACCCAATTATATGTACTCACTTGCCCTAACCTTATATAATATTTTTTTTTCACGAACCGACTGTTCGATTAAATAACATAAAAAATGATAAGTTTTAATGATGATACGGGTCTATTTCTTAATATTATTTATGATTATTTTTAAATTAGAGTACTAAGAGTTCGTTTGACAGGACTTTTGAAAAGTTAAAAGTTAATTTTAAGATTGAAAATTCGTTTTTGTACTTATTTTGATAATGTTCTGAATATGTTTTGTGGAGAGATTTTAGAAAAAGCTAAATTCTAGAAAATGTCCATTTATTATATAAAGCAACATGTATATGATCCATTAGCCACTTTTTTTTTCCTCTATAGCACCTCTCTTCTCTCTCAATCTCTCCTTACTCAACAACAAAGAAGATCAAACTTATTCTCTCCCGTCAACGGTAACATCATCATCGGACCAAGACAACACGTCGACAATGGCACGCAGTCTCTTCACCTGTTTTGGCAAAGGCTCTAGGCACCAGAAGCGAGAAAATTCATATGAAAATGCAACCTCGGACATGGCAGTAGAGGAGCAACAGAGAGGCGGGCCAGTGGTGGTGGAGCTCTTCTCATCACAGGGTTGCGCCACCTCTCCAGAGGCGGAGCTGCTCTTCTCACGCCTAGGGAGGAGTGATTTCGACGTCGAGGTGCCGGTGATATTGTTAGCCTACCATGTTGATTATTGGGATTATATGGGCTGGAAGGACCCTTTTGGGTCCAGCCAATGGACTGTGAGGCAAAAGGCCTATGTTGAGGCCCTGAACCTTGATACAATGTTCACGCCCCAAATTGTGGTCCAGGGCCGAGCCCAATGTGTTGGTGATGATCAGGATGCTTTGTTATCCTGCATCGCATCTGCACCGCGAATCCCTGCTCCATCGTTCCAGGTCAGCAAATCTAATGTATATGATACACTTTGCCCATATTTGATTAAGATAAAAATCAAAATTTTAATAGATTTTGATGAATGTTGATGTAGTATGCGGTTCAAAAGTTGTGGGCCATGAAATGTGTGGTTAACTTAAATTATTAATTTTGGCTAAATTTTAATCAACTTTTGTGGCCGAATCAAATAGGGACTTTGCATGCAAGTTTTCATGGGTGTATAGTTTAATCAAATTCATAGATCACGTCACTTAATATTACTATTGCCAGGCAACATTCCAAAGGACTATGCCAGAGTCCTTGCAAGTGTCTCTCAAAGGAGCTTTAAGGGCTAAGGGAGATCAACAAGGTGCCAATGTCATGGTTGCTCTATATGAAAGCGGTTTAGTGACAAATTGTCCAAAGGGAGTGAACAAAGACCGCGTCCTAGCCAATGACTTTGTTGTAAGGGGGCTTCAAAAACTATGCACAGTTAAAGATATCTCTACTAGAAAAATGATTTCTGTTAATTTTACTCTATGGGAAGGTTTCAATAGCAGTAAATGTGGCGTCGCTGTCTTTGTAGAAACGGTTTCTCATCAAATTTTGGGTTCGCAGAATTTTCAATTGTCGGATATTGTGTGAGGTTTTAATTTATTAAAATCTCGACGAAGCTTCCCAACTGGTATATGCCAGATGTGTTGAAGTTTAGATGATGTTATTTTTCTATTTTGTTTCTTTGTTTGGTTATGTATTTGATTGCAAGGTTATGAGATGAGGATATATTTTGGTAGAATGAATTTTGATTTGAAATTTGGGATTTTTGAACTTTCATATGACGTTGATTAATACGCATGCATATTTGTTTAATTCTTTTTCCTTTTCAAATGATTTGGGTTGAAGAAATAAATATAAATAATTATTTTTCTTGATTTAAAAATTAAAACATTTAAATAAAAATATCAAGGAATTTACATAGTCAGATAGCCTGTAATCCCAATTCTCTTTCTCGCTGAAAGTCAACTTCCAATATATCCAAAATGCTAAGAACATTCAACAAAATAATTTCTAAATGGAGAAAATTGGAGCACCTTTGCTATATAGTTTAAAGCGGAGGCCCTTCATATTCATAGGCATGAAATTAGTCAGTGTTAGTTGAAGTCTATATGTTAATTGTAGGGTTAAATGCACTTGAGGTCCGCAACTTTGAACAGAGTTGCATCCAGGTCACTTATATTCAATTTGGTGCTATCAAACCATGCAAATTCGATTTGCTTGCAAATTTGGTAACTCATATTCAGTTTGACGCAATGAGGTCATTGGACTTTGATTAGCTTGCAAATTTGGTCTTGTTTCCACTTTATCCGTCAATTAACTAACGTACTATGTTGATCTAGACGTTAAAGCTAATTGATGACTAATATGCACATGCCACAAAACCAACCATACGCATCGCCTATATTTAAAGTAATAGATTATATTTTGAAAATTTTGTATGAACTAAAGGCACATTTCTACATTTCGACTACCTTTTAATTTAGCGTTCAGATAACATATTACACGTTAATTAAACTAACGGCAATAGAAAAAAAAGTGACTATTTTTGTTATCAAATTGAAGATGAGTTACCAAATTTGTAAAAAATGAAAGTTGAATGACCTCATTGCACCAAATTAAGGATAAGTGCTCGAATATAACTTCGTTCAAAGTTGGATGAACTGCAAGTCTACAATGTACTTCACCTATTAATTGTAGCTTTACTGGACCCATTGCAAGTCATCATTACCAAAATTTTAGGATATTTTTTAGGTTTAAATGTTCAATTAAAATCACTATAGTATAGTGGGAATAATTACTTTGTCACTGAACTTTGTGTAAGATTTTTAGGAAATCACTCAGTAATGGATGAAATATTATTTTTTGTAAAGTTTAGTGACTAACGAGAAAACTTTTGAAGTTCACAATAATAGATGAGACTACATTTTATAAATTTTAATGACTAACGAGGAAATTTTTGAAATTTAATAACTTTCTGAAAACCTTTCGCAAAGTTTAGTGACTAATTCGGTAATTTATCAATTTTTATGTTTTTTTTTTTTTTTTTTTTTTTTTTTTTTTTTTTTTTTTTTT
>CAIGRT010087882.1:0-27063 GCA_903798405.1 Fraxinus platypoda
TTTTGTGTATATTTGTTAACAATCAAGAACATGCAACTACCATCGACCAACTTCTAATTCATCACTTAATGTCTATTTATGCCATCTTAAATCTAGAGGAGCAACAAACTGTCACGAGGAAATACTGGATGAAGCTCTAATAACAATTGCATCGTCACAAGAACATTATGAAGAGGAAATTGAAAAGATATGGATGGTGATCCCTTTGTCTAACAAAGATAAATTATGTGTCATTCACTCGCGTATTTATCTTCTTAACCTTTAGAATTTATTCATGTTGTAGCTTAAAAGTTATTTCGAAATATACAGTTCAACATCAAGATAACCAGAAAGAAACACTACTCTAGATGGATCTCTAACGAACTTCTCTCCGGATTAATTTTTTAATTTCTTTCTATTAATTATTAGACAACTAAAATATTCAATTATGCATACAAAATGCGATTAGTTTCAATTTTTTTTTTTATTAAATGTAGGTTATTAATTATTGAAGTATTATTCCACTAACATCATCGCACACCCACAAAACTCCGACTAAGCAGGTGAAGGAAGAAACTAACCTAAAACCCCAAAACCATCGTCGCTGCACCCCCACCTCCACCCACCATACCACACCACCCCACCACTAGCATCACCGTACACACCACATCACACACAGATCACCACCAAACAAATCTGCACACACCACAGCACGCATAGATCACCACGACACACGACACCGCAGACCACGCACCACGGCAAACCACATATCCACACCTCTACCTGTTGGAGGAGGACATTAAATGGGAGATTAGTATTTCTGAGTACGCCGAATAGGTTGTCTCCGGTGGCGACTGTTCATGAGTGAGGGAGAGGGTAGAGAGAGACGTGAGAGGAAGAAAGAGAATGATTTAGGATTTGAATGTGATGAATGTGGTAGGGTTTAAATATATAAATTGATTTATAATATTATTATTGATATTAAAAACTTCAATTGCCTTACTTAAAAAAAAAAAACTTATGAATCCTAATTTTGAATTGAGAAATTTAAAACTTTGGTCGTATGTAATTTCCATATCCTCATTCCCCTTTGGATAAGGAAAACAGAAGACTGGTTGGGTCATATTCACTGACCCGTAACCAACATTTAGACCCACGTCACTAAATGGGTCGTATCAAGACCTATGAAGTGAGATTCAAGTCTCCAAGGTAATTTCTTTTTCAATCACATCGTATGGATAAAAGATAAAATTCCAAATAAATAATTTCATGTGAGACAAAACTCTAGACCCTTAAGAACTTAATATCGATATTCATTAATTTTTTTATTTTTTACTTTTTAATGTAATTCAGAGGAAAAGTTGAAGATCATAATGGTTGCAAGTAATAATTTGAGCACACTAAAAAGAAACCCAATTAGAGGCTAAGAGAACTAGTGTGCTACCCAATTTTAAATTACCACAATATTGATAGAAAAATGGGTCTCAAAATCAAGAATACCATAACATGGATAAACATGAATGCTACTTACTATTACAATCAAAGCTAAAAAAGAGCAGCCTACTTTCATAGGTGTCCATAAAAATGTGTTTCAAAAGAAAACGGGTTAATCAGAGCATATTTGGTACACAATATTGAATAGAACTAAACAGTATAACAAAACTAATTCTAACTTATTGTTCTTTCTTAATACTATCTAACACCATCTAATCTTCATTACCAAACTCGTAATCGATGCAAGTCTTGATGCGATCCAAATGGTGCTTATACTTTGCCAAAATACGAAAGTGAAACTATTGTAACTCATCGTCGTCTTCTAGTGCATTGTAAATCATCCTGCACCACATAAAATTACGAATAGATTAACAGGCTTTACAAAGCAAATTTTTCGTTGTTACTGCTAGAATGCTTGTTATTGGTCACTTACCAGAACAAGGATATGAAGAGAAGTACTACAATGTAACCAAGTTTGATAATCCGTTGTTTCTTTTCCCAACTGAGCAAGTTAAAGATCTCGGTTACATCTACGAGGTGCTGTCTTTGCATGTACCTTCACAGAGAAAACCACAACTAAGAAATGATTGTTCAACTTGGAATTTATCAAATGCATAGCAGTCACAGAACTTGGCTAGTTCAACTGAAGCATAAACCCTTAGTAAATGTTAACTGAACATAATAGAAAAAGAAGCCATGAAATGAACAAGAGAATTTGTATAAGTTTTCTTTTCTGTTTAAGAATAATAAAGAGAATGACCTAACTAATAGGGTTACAAATAACTATAATATGAAAACAATAAAACCTAATGCATAGGTTTTATCTTAACTCTATGCACACGTAATATATTTTTAAGGGTGTGTTTGAGCCACATTATTTTGGAATAGTAGATTATGGAGAATGTGTGGTTGAAAAAGAAGGAAAAGTTATTGATATGATCAAAAATATTATTTTATTGAAGAATGTGTGGTTGAAAATGAGTAGAAGAATGAGAATGAAAATTTTAATATGGTTCAAACAGGGTCGTAAGAAAGAAATTTGGCTATTTTTAGCAAGACCTGATAATATGGGCATCTCGTTAACTGATTGGAACATAATGTAATTTTTATCTCTATAAAAATGAGGATGATAGATAGGGATAACAGAAATACCCATTGGCCCGATCCCATGGGGATACCCCCTGAAAGGGGGCGGGGATTCACCGCTTAATCAGGTCCACGGGGCAGGGATGGGGCTGAAAATCATCCCGCATGGAGGGTTTAAATGAAAAAATAAAATCACCACACAGTATCATGCAAGCCTGCCCCATTTCTTAAAAGATAAAAAACATAACAAAACTGGGCAGTGGGGACGGCTGGCGGGTGAAATTCCCTAGCAGGAAGGGTAATGCCATCCCTGGCCCATCCACTCCGTTGCCATCGCTAGATGATACCCGACACTAAAGTACCAAGCAAATCTTGCTCCCATTTTATGTACAAAGAACATCATTCACAATGCAGTCGATCTTACATTGGTCGAGGATATGAAGTATGTGCAAGAGTTCTTCACATGATCTATTAGCTACTTTATAGTTGAATAGTATATACTTTGCCAAAGAACAATGCTATATAACCCTAGGTTTTGAACCGAGATGGCTAAACAAAGAAAGACAATCTACCACGTAAGCTCTAATGTGTGTCAAGAAACAAATTTGTGTGCATCATTCAGGAAACAATCATCTCAAATAGAGTACACATTTTAAAAATTTAGTACATGGAATTTAATCTCACACAAGCCGGAAAAGGATAAGGGCACGTGAAGAAGAAGCTGCATTTAAGTTATTGCAGCATGGATGAACAACTTTTTTCTTCAAGCACATTAGTTATTTATTCATAAGAGCAAAGCTAGATTTATACAACCTGTGTCAATTCAAGTCTCAAAGGAAAGCTGAAGAAAACTTACAATCTCACATTGTAATATAAGTACGGAATGCAGAGAAGGGACATAATCCAGTGCCCTGTCATGAGGAAAAGGAAGCATAAAGCTCCTTGCGTAATGAACTCGGGTAAAACCGTTTTGTTTATCCGGGATGAGGAGTCATAAGGATTGATGTAATCAAATTCTAGATCTGCCAAGCACACGAGCTGCATGACAGTTCAACATTGTTAGTTTGATGCTCCAAACCAAATTTTAGCTGACGTTAAACAACTAACAACAATCTTATTCTTTGATCGTGCAACTTCCACTTTGTGGAGTCCTTTAACACAATATATTGTAGTAAATAGCTTTTAATCATAAATAGGTGAAACATTCCATATCACGTTACAGTTGTACAAGATTAAATTCCTCTCCTTTCCTATCCTCTCCCATCCAAAAATTAGGCAACATTAGGAAGTAATCATATATACGAGTCCAAGTTAAAGCTTATCAAAAACTTCTCAATGTGAGAAGGAATTTTGAATTTTATGCTCGATTTCTAACTCGTTATGTCAATTTGTACTAAAAAGAAAGAATAATTCATCTTTTAGACGCAGAAACTCCAGGAGAAGGTCACAAATTTAATGGCATTCACAGTTAATACGTAAAAAATGAAGCCACTAGCCCTAGCTCTGTGGGGTTGCACTTATGCTTAGGATTTAACTCGAGAATAATTAAATTCGGTATGGTTTTTTATCCCCTGATAATTCAAATTCCACATTAAATCCATCATCAGGTAAGAGTTTTTAAAATCCATACTATAAATAACAAGCTCAACTGTAACTTTCATATGACACCAGTTCATGAAGAATTTCGACTGCATAAACATAGAATAGTAGCATGAGATTACAGCCTAGAAATTGTATGCTCAGAAAGTCATTTCAAACAATATGATTCCAATTCCGAGAGTTACAACTCCACACAAACACCTTCCTGGTTTAACTTAGCCCTTGTTTAGTAAAAAATAAAATCCAGATTTTAATCTAAGTCAAAGTCAACAACAAATTTTAACCACACATTTTATGAGACCCACAATTTTTCAACCACTTTATTTCATCAACTTTTATCAAAATCTATTAAAAATCTGATTTTAATCCCCACCAAATAGGGGCTTAATATTTGAATTCTTAAGAGATTTTAATGAAACGATTCTGATTCAAGATCCACGCGTCCAACTCTTGTATCCAAATAAACCATTCTAGAGTCACCTATACACTCAATTTTTTTTTATAATCCACCTTGTTGAGCAATCCATAATGGTGAAAATAAAACCCTACTTCATTTGATTCACAATAACCAGATTTTCTTTCAAGCAGTACAACAAGATAGTTGTGATCTTACACCTCACTACAATTAAGCTATTCAATTAGAGTAATGCTATCTAGCACCAGTCATGTTTAAAGGTGTCATAATGCCAATCAAACAGACCATATATCCTTGCATTTAATTGAATCTATTATTTAAAGTTGAACACCACTTCTACTAGATAGCATTATTCATTCAATTGTGTAAAAGCAATAAAAGCTAATGAAAAAAAAGAAATGGCAAACAACCAAAAATTCCGTCACCTAATAAGGATTTTCTAAACTAGGATTTATCTCCTAGTTAGCATTGCTCTAATTTTAACACTATAAAAACATAAATATGAGAAGAATTATAATATCAACTGAATTGATTAACATTATGTGTTCGATTATACATAACATTAAGGTTCTGAGAGGAACTGACCTGGAAAACTAGCATGACGAGAATACCAATGAGAATGAAGAAAAATAGCAGCCATGCCCACACCTCTCCCATTCCTTTTTCAAATTCGGATTACAATAAGATTGGGAAATAGAAGTCTTTGATTGCAGTCTATTGAGGTGAGGAAGATCGATTCGCCAGTGAACGGAATTGAAACCCTAGGGAGAAGGGAGGAATACTAAGGTATTACCCACTCGGACTCTTACCCAGTGCGAGTGAGCTCGATTTGTTGCAATACTTACAAAAACCTTTGACAATTATGTGATTTTAGGTCAATATGTATTACAAGTTTCCTCGTTACTTCGTATTCAAGAGAAAACTGCTTTAGCCCTAATTTAGCCCATGTTTGGGAGAAATTAAAATTTTAATTTTAATCTAGTTAAAAAATAATTTTAACCGCATACTTTATGAGATTCACAATTTTTTAATCACATATTTCATCAACTTTTATCAAAATCTGCTAAAAATTTAATTTTAATTATCACCAAACAGGGACTTCATAATTTCGTTACAAATGATATTGAATTGTAGTTTGAAAATTTTCATTATTGAACTAGAAATACGGTTAATATCGAACTCAAATTTTTTCTTCTTGTTTTTTTTTTTCCTTTACATTTTGGGTTTTGTTTATTTTCTATTTATTTTAATTAAAATTAAAGACAATAATAATTTTTCAATAAAAAAAATTACTTTTGAAGATTAAACAGCTGGCAATAGGTCCATACTTTTTGCATAAAAGGTGTAAATAGGAATGTAAATGTCAAGTCCAAATGATGAATCCTAATTTTGCGACAAGTCCAAATGATGAGGACCATTTGCGCAGCAATATATAACACGAATCATTCTTCTACTTACACGCTACAAAAGTCTTTTTTTTTTTTTTTTTGAATTTTAACCTCTTAAAAATAATAATAATAAATAAATAAATAAACCCAGATCATTGACCTAGCCCCCGTTTGACAATCATTATTCAAAAACTCTTTTTTTTTCTCTGTCTTCATTTTCAATCACATATTCATACGATACAATATTTTACACGTAAATTCAAAATTTTACTTACTTTTTAACCATATATTTTTCAAAAATTCACTATTCAAAACTTTTTTTTTGCCAAATAATAGCTCTCGAACAGGGCCTAATAAGACTTCGCTCTTACCACTAAGTTAAGTGTTGACCTCAAAAAATATTCTCCAACTCCTTGTAAATTCTTTTTATTAAAAGTTGGCTTGTCTAGATAAATTTTAGCTTGAATTTTTTTATTGAAAGTCACTCAACTAAGAGGTTTGTTTATTGAGTGTCTTAATCTAGTTTGTTTCAATTTAATCACTTAACTTGTATTTCTATTTCAATTTTAACCATTTTATCTGCCATGGTCATCAAAACTAAAAGAATTTATGGCACGATTTATAGTTTTAGCAACACAATTTTTCAGGAATAATTCTTCTTGTACATCAAGGGTGCCATAATGGTGTCCATACCATTATGGCACCCTTAATGTACTTGTAGCACTACTCATTTTTCAGCTAAAAAATCTTCGTTGCCAAGTTTCAGATTTTATTTTAAAACGGTAAGCATAAGTGAATTATTTGCATGGATGAATTCTCTCAGTCAAATCACGAATTCCATTATGTTTTGATAACGAGCACGTACACAAATGTTAAATTGAAATAAAAATATAAGTTGAACAAGTAAGTTGAAACAAATTAAAACTGAATGCTAACACGAAACAAACATGTAAGTTTAGTGACAGCCATTGAATTTTTTCCGATTTTTGCCCCACGTTGTTTGGTCCACAATATGGCTCGTATCTTTTTTTTTATGACTCAGGCGTCCGAACTTCGCAACGACTAGTCCTGAAGAGTGGCGGCATTTCTCCCTAATTCGCCACCCGAGTAAATTCGGATGCGATTACAGCTTATACACACTTGAGCCGGACATTCGGGAAGCGGTTCTCCTCCCTGTGGACATCCATTTACGACGTGTGAATAGAACCCCGAAGGGACGACAAAGCACACCATAACTTTACCTCCACAGGACATCTGTTTTCCAACATAAATGTTGTATTCCAGTTGCCGCGGGGATTCGAACCGCCGATGCTTCGAGAGAACCCTCCTGCTTTACCACTACACCATGCTCGTGGGGGCGTATGTGTCGTATCTTTATTCAGAGTGGGGTGGGCTGACAGTCTTATTGGTCGAAGGATGCTATTTTTTTTAATTGGTCTCAAATTATTTCATTGTCACAATAAAAAATTTCGATTGGTTACAATTTATTTCATCGATCACAAATCAAAAAAATTATATGTCACAGTTTATTTATCAGTTACAAAATTTTAAATTAGTTCGTCATAAATTATTTTTCAGTTATAAATTATCGAATTTTTAGATTACAATTAAATAGTTGATCACAAATAACCAAATAGTTTGTCACATTCACCAACTAATTGGTCACATCCCATTACCACCACCACCAATACAGCCTAATAGCGCCACCATTGCTAACACAACCCCACAGTCAGCAACAAAAACATAGCATGAACAACCCACCACCACCACCGGCCATTTCACTTCCAACCATTTCACTATATTTTACTTTCGGTGGTGAACTGGGTGCAGCGACAACGCCACCTTACCACCACCACCATCGTCTCCAACAAACTTCCATTTTTAACTTCAAATCCACCACCCCCTCACCACCACAACCACCAACAAATCACAATTTTCAACTACAAAACCACGATTGCCACTGTCAGACCACCACCAGATTCAACAAAAAATATCACAACCGCTAGATCCACCGCCACCAACAAAAATTACAGCCACTATCAGATCCAACAAAACTGTCGCCTCAAATCCCCACAAAAAAAATCCCAAATCCTTCGTCGGCACCATCACCACCTCCTCAAATCACAACCCACAAACTTCATCAATGCTCAACCACAAACCACAACCTCACATTCAAAATATGCAAATTTTCAGACAACATTCACTACAAAGATTAGTCGATGCTTATAACGGGAGAAGATAAAATGATCGACTGGGTATTGATAGGAAAGAGATTTCTACTTCTCAGCACGGTAGTAGTGGTGGAACTTCTCTATCATGAGGCGCCACTGCGCCGAGGTCTTAGGAGTGGAGGAATCAGAGAAGTTGCTATTGATGATGATCGCCACCGCATCCCAGTCCTTTTGGATTACCGACATCGGAGGTCTTTGAAGTGGATGCCACCGCATCAAAGTTTAGGCATCGAAAAGTGGCTATTAGGAATGGAGGCATAGGAGAAGTGACTGTTGGGAGTGGAGGTAGTTCACCACCAGCTGCAGCAGTGTCGAACGACGTCGATCTCAGAGCGCCACTTGTGGCTAGGCATTGTGAGTGGTCGTTGCGGAGCAGTAACATCGTACGGCGTTGTGTGAGTACAGCGATAGAAACACCGTGGGCGGCTGAGCGTTGCGCCAGTGGTGGTAAAGAAAACGACGAGATATGGAGAAATGTAGTAAGAGAATAGAAAGTGAAAAATAATTAGGGTATGTGGTTGTAGTGAGAGACTTTGTGAAGAGAGATAGATAGTGAAATCTGTTTGGATGATGTGTGTGGGCGCATAGTTGATAGATTAATTTTAATTTTTATAATAGTTTATTAATATCCATTTCTTCCTAAAATAAAATCCATCTTCTTCCCCATCCGATCCCCATCCCTGTATACTGGTTTGTTGGAAGATAGATGTACTGACCTCAGCTCATGACAACGACCGGTACGAAAAGTTGATTATTGAGGTAGGCGGGGTGGGCCCTCTATTGAAGTTGGTGAAGGAAGGTAAATTGGAGGGTCAAGAGAATGGAACAAGCTATCTTGCTTGATGTTTTTGTCCACCTACTTGATAGATACAGTGATGGCAGCAAATCATTGGACGAAAAAGTTATCTGCTAACCAAGTTCAGTACTTATAGACACGTAATGGCTGCTAACCAACTAATAGAAATGATTTCCTACCCATGGTGGGTACAATAAAACATGCCCATGTCACGTCAGCGATCAAGCCTACATTTTTTGATAACTCGACGTTGAATTGTCAAAAATTGTAAGCCTACATCAGCGATAGGCAAAATAACTCCTGCCCGCCATGGGTAGTAGATCATTTCTGAACTAACTAAACTAACAACCAGAACTGTACAATCACTTTCAAACTGTCTAAATTGACTACCAACATCTAACTAACATAAATGTCAATACATTTCATCAGCAACATAATTCAGAATGAGTTTTCTTTCCTTTGCTTCTTGAGCCTTCAATTCCAAGGCTTCTATATGAGATTGTAGGTTCCAACAAGTCTAAAGAAATAATATGAGGCATGTTTATGTCAAAGAGGAAATAGCAAGACAAAGTGCGGGTACAAAATCAGATGGGATCTAAATATAAAACCTGGATGTTTGAATTTGTTTGGGCTACTATTGTAATGAATATGCCGCAAAGTTCTACTGAAAAATTGTTGCTTATGTGTTGTAGTCGCACGTATAAGTTGATAATTGAGTTGTCTTGGGTAATTTTGGACTTGTTTTGGTATTTGGTAATTAGAGAGGCGACGGCGAGTAGTGGTGGCTGACGACGACGGATGGTAGTGGTTGTGGTTGTGGTTGTAGCGACGAAAATGGTGGATTCATTTGGTTTGGTGTTGGGGGTGAATGGTTAATCCTTTTATTTCTTTACCCTTCTATTTAATTTTTAAAATTATTTTATATTGAAATTGTAAAGTTACTATTTTGCCTTTTTTATATTTGCTCAAATTCAATTTTCCTGGTCAACTGAAGGCCAAATAGATGGAATTCATCCATCTGTCTTTCTACTGTAATTTTTTTAAAGGTTAGGGACTGTGGGTGGCACAAACAAAATGTTTGAATAGGATTGTGACTGCAATTCACCTTTAATTAAATGAGCAAAATCCATTCTAAGCATTCAATAGCTTCAAAATTAGTAAACATCAATTTATCAAATAACTAATAGATTTCTTTGGATCCCAACATTACAAAGAGCACATTAGGCCTTGCTTCTTTCTACAAAGAAGTGGCCTTTCTATCCAAAATTGGCTAATACTTTTATCGACCCTTCTTATCGAAAGGAGCAACATTTAATCTAAGCCAAACACTCGTTAATTAATAGAATAACTATATTGTACAGTCAAACGTTAGCCAAAAAAAGGCGACTTACATTTGACAACCCATTTCTCTCCGGCCTCCCTAAAATATTTTCTCAACATAAAAAACACATGGGGCAAGAAGTATGGACATTAAATGAATCATAAAAGTGACGTAGCAACGAAATAATAGTATGTTACTCTGGTAAAGACAATGTTAGATACATCCTAAAATTTTCCAAAGTCTTTGTGTTCTTACAATTTTGTTCATCTTGCGACCAATGAAACTTGGAGCGGAGGAAAGATCATTGTTCGCATTCATAGGAACGATGTCTGAATTCAGAGAACTTTCACCTTGATTACTGCTAAACTTTCGTAGGTAAAAACTTCTGCTGTCGACATCCCCAATTACATCTGACTTGTTCAAACCTACAAGTATTTAAATATGATACAAGATTTTGTATCATAAACATGAAAGTGGGACAAATAATCAAGAATTGTACATGTTATCAAATACGAAAATAGGGGCTTAGTTGCTTGGTATTCTTGAACCAAACGAAACAAGCAATGAAATCAAAGATGGATAACATCATACTGAAAGTACATAGGATCGAGGAAATAAGATCAAGACTAGGTTGGATAAAGTTGGTGGTTGTGCACAAATTGCATCACTACTTATGAACGAGAGTCTCTTAAAGTCTACATTTCGCGATCACCTAAATTGTCATTCTCTTATTTTATCACAATTAGTCTTACCTCTGCTTATTGGCATATATTTTGTTTCTTATCAATCAATTTTAGTATGCTCATACATTCACCTCATCGTTTTCATTTAAGCAATGTTCAACTTATTAAAATTTTATCATTGATATCCTAATAATTATGTACCTAAAGATCCAACACAACCCAATCCATTACAACGAAATATTTCCGCCTTCCCTAACATACTATACTAGAATCGCATAACTCTTGTAAACACATGCTTGAAGTATCAAAATCCATCCCATTCATGTAAAAATAGATGACACAATTAAACAATCATCGAATAAAAGTTAAATTCCTTTTGGTAAAAGAAAAAAAAAAAAAAGAAGAAATGGTTAAAACTCAAATATATAACTCACATTGAAGGCTGAAGTACGAGTGGTGTAAGCAAAATCTTCATCCAGACGAGGAGTGCGCCCTTCCGAGTTGTACTTTCTAATCACGAGCTTTATCATCTCCTCCACATTGGATCCTAATTTAACCATTGTTCGGATTGGTCCAGGACTTCCCTCAACTGTTACATTAACCGCAACCTTGGAGTCTTTGTTGTACCTCTGCACATCAAATTTGTTACAGAGTCAGACACAGTATCATCAATAAAATTTCAACTTTGTTCTTCTTTAATCATGTTCAATACGGTAAAGTCCAATATAATGAACCGTCAATTACTTTAGCTTCGGCAAATTTGAATAAATTTGTGTTCATCGTCTAATTTAGTACGTAACTAACAGATAACGAAGAGTTAATAAATAAAAAAAGTATCTCAAAACATTTCGTAGCAAAACTATAAGGTTATGTTTAGGACACAAATCCAATATTAGATGACACTTAACGGAATACATGCAAGATTTTAATTTTTAACTTCTTTTTAATTTTTATTATGTCTACTCCTCCATACCAAACATGTAACAACAATTCATAAGTTTTAGTGCAAGTTTTTAGCGAGTTCACTAAGGACCCATTTGGCATAGCTTTTTTTTAACTTTTGCTTTCTTGTAGAAGAGAGGTAAACTTCTTCTAAATGCTCTTCTAATCGAACAAAGCACTTTCAAAAACTGGTCGGACATATTTAAAAACAATTTTTGGCTTTTCAAAAGCCCTGCCAACGGGCCCTATTACTCCCAAAAAAAGGAGTATATTGCAACTTTATCTTACATGAATTTAAACGATAATGAATGATGAATGAATAACTTGTCTATCATGATCACCTGTTTTTGCATGCTTGGCCAGATAGAACTAAATTTTACAATCAAAGAACTTTATATTATGTCTCTTTATTAACAATATTTATAGCCTATTGAGACAAACATGCAATGAAAATTGACATGCCATTAACAAATCTAATACCACGCCATCCATTAATAAATATAATATCACGACAAGGCTATTAATTTCAGATCTTTAGTTTTAATCTAAAAGGGATTCATGAAACTGACCAATTTATTGAGAACAAAATAGTTGTATTTTATTATTTTTAATCTAATTAAACAAGATTCAAAATTTTGATTTCAATAAATTAGTAGACAAAGCAAATAATTGAAAAATGGCATAATAATATTTAAAAATGAATAGTCAATAGGAACCAAGCAGACGAGAGGTATTAATTAATTATTGTGAAATCCATCTCACATCGAAATTCGGAGACCGAGGGACCAAAATTCGGAGACTCGTAATTTAGTTTATTTCTTGTATTTCTTGATTAATTTTGTATTTTCATTGCATTATTTAATTGCTTGATCACCGATTAAATAATTAGCTGCTTATTGTAGTGTTGTGAGACACAATAAGTTTAGAACGCGACAAAATTAACACATGTACAGTAAATGTTAGGAATAACATTTATCACATATGCGATTCTAGAGATAATCTAAAATTTAAAGCATTCTAAAATTCAAATTCGGGTTAGGAATAGAATTAACTTGTGAATAGAATATAATTAATTTGTCTTGAAAAAAATTACATACATTAGCTGTATTGATTGTCAAGAACATGTGAATATAACTAGATTACATAATTAGGAATTGAAATAGATAACAATATGCGGATTCTAAATCCAATACAATCATCCATAAATTGATAAGAATATTAGTCGTACATATTTCTTAGATTACATTAGAATAATTACAATATCAAAATCTCTTTTGTTATACAATTCGAGTTATATACATAACTAGTAAATTTGAATTGAATTCCCTGTAGGATGATATTCCCACCTCATCAAATCTATTACTTATCAGCGATCCCGTATGCATGCGGGTTTCGCATGAACAACTTCCTCGACTAGACATCAACCGAGGGCCTACTTCGAATTTTTAACCGCGACAGTGCTGACGATGGCAATGTCAATTGAGATAATGTTCATGTCCTGCATCTGCTAGTAGCTCTCCGGTACGTCGGAAACCTTCTACTCAAATCCCTCTCTGACACATAAACAACTAATCGAAAATTCTAGAGCTTCAGATTATATGTATGTGTGAAGATTATAAGGGTAGAGAGACACAAGAAATATATGTACAATCCTGCTATGCTATCGAGAGGGTTTGACATCCTCCCTGACAGACCCCTCACAATAGGGGAATGAAGGAATTTTTTTAGCTTTTTTTTTTTTATTCACATGGATCACACTCCCTTGTGAGTATCTGTCAATAAGGGTGGTATTTTCTGGCAAAGAAGTTCAATTGTTATAAGTATATATGGAATGAAGTGACAAAAGGAAGTTTCTTGTTGAGAGAGTTGGTTGTACACGTGACTTTCATTTCCTTTCATATTTTGATTATTACACATACATCCCTAAAAGTTTTTAACTATTTCAAAGACACCCCTTTTACAAAAATTACAAAGAACCTCTTGTAATATTTGCTTTCCATAACCATCCATAGCCGGCTCCTCTCGTAAAGTTAAATTAAAATTTTATATTTAATTTTGAACGCTAATAATATAAAAAGCATATTTGAAAATTGTTTACAGTCATTTTAAATTATAAATAGATGAAAACAATTGATGGACAATAGTTGTGGATTCCACAAAATATGTAGATGAAAAGTTATTTGATCAATTATAAATAAACGTCAAACAAGGGCTTATATCATGTTAATTTTTGGAGAATTATATATGATTATCAATTTATGATGCTACTAAAATAGTAAAAAAATTGGTATTGAAATGGTTCGTGGTTTACAAATTTAGTCCCTAACCGAAGTCACAATCTTGTCTCTAACCTTTTCAAGTCTAGTAATGTTATTTGTAATCGCTCACTATCGTAGTCGTCCTATTTAGCATACATGTGGCTGTTAGTGATTTGATGCATGAGAAAATAAAAAACTATCACATTAATACATCAAATCACTAACCACCACGTACATGTCACGTAGCGCGACATGGTAGTAAGCAATTGCAAATAGCATTATTCTTAATTAAAACAACATACTTGAACCATTTTGACAGCTTTCATCCAAAAATTAATTAATTTTTTTTTTACAAAATGACAATTTTGCCCTTTAAATTAAATAAATCAAAATAAAATAAAACGATAAAAACAAAGAAAATAAAAAATTATGAAAATAAACAAAATAGAGAAAATGAGAAAAGAAAAGGTCTCTCCATTGACCAAATCTCAGGTAGGTAGATTCTCGAACAACAAATCATATTTGCAATTCATTGCAAGGATTCCAGGTCACCAGTGAGCTCAACAAATGAGAATTCACTCTCACAGGTTGAACAAGAGTCGGTGTTGCTAGAGCCATTGGATCTGTTTCTTAATTTTTGTCAACACAATAAATATTTACATTTAAGAAAATTGTTATTTTGTTCCACACGATAAATGGAATTTAATTTCGTTGCTCAATTGTTTGAGCATGGATATTCAGTTATTTTTGTGTGATTTGATATGGTTATTAACTTTAGGATAAAAGTTGAAGAAACAGGCTCAATGACAGGACCTTTTTTTAGGGACCCACTTAGCAGTTTTTGATTAACAGTTTTTTTTATTTGTTTTTAACTGTCAATGAAAATTTGTCAAGTGTATGTGTGTCAAAAACACTGTCACTGACCCCATTTTTCTAGCATAACTGTTAACTTTAATCATGCTCTGATATGTCATGGACTCAATTTGATATCAATTTTTATGAATTTAAATTGGATTGTTGGCTCTATGAATAACATTACTACATCTAATAAATGCCTAAAGTTCTCTCCCATTATAGAGACTTATTTGTGACACCTTCATAGAATTTAAATACTAATAAGGGATGATTCTTTAAGTGAATTAAAGGTGAAATCTATATAGGTTTGCGAATCGTGTTTCAAGGGTAAGATGATGAAGGGACCCTTTACATCTAAAGGGCAAGGAAGTTTGAAATTAGTTCAATTTGATGTATGTTGACCAATTAGTGTCATTGCTAAGGAAGGTATGCATACTCATCACTTCCACATACGATTATTTAAGACATGGCTATGTGTACCTCATGGTTTACAAGTCTTGAAAAGTTCAAGAAATCCGAGACTGAAGTGAAAAAACGGTAAAGAAATTCGAGACTAAAGATATGTTATATTGTTCTTTGATGAGTGTGGTTCACTCATTGTTTTATTGCCTCTTAAACTTGTTATTTGATCGTCTTTAAGAGTTTTAGGACATTTTAGTGTTTGTTAGGTGAACTGGTGTGAATGATGTAAAACTCGGAGAAAATAGTGATGTTGTCATGAATCAAGGAGAAGTTGATGTTGATTCGGTGAAACTTGATGATTGGGTGGCTACATTAAAAGAAAGAAGTGAATAACAACGAAAAATGTAAAATTCAAGGTTTGAGGACTCGATTGCAACTTTTCAATAGTTGATTCGAACCATAAAACTATAATTGAAGATTGCTAGGAGTCATCCGGATGCAATTAGAAGTCAAAAATGAGTTAAATATGATCAAAATATTTTAAGAAATCAATTTTTAATCGCACAAGTATATTCTAGATTTTTAGCCAGAATTGAGACCCATTTTTTACATAGTAAACGTTTGAATTGCGAACTGATATCTGAAGCAAATTGTAGCCCTTTGAGTTATATTTTCAACGCACTTTGAATCGCCTCAATCGGATATCAGAAAAAAAATACTAAAAAATATGCAGTGCTTATTTTCTAGCCAAAAGTGGGCGCTGCAGCGCCACTGCTGCTAAATTTTCACGGCAAAGCAGTGCCACGCGGCTAGGGTATTTTATTTGAGTTGGACTTCTTTTCAAGCCCAATTCAACTACAACTTCTCTTGGGACTTCAAGATGTTATAAATACCAATGAAGAGGCCCTTTTGCCACGACAATTCATCGAGTCAAGAGTAAAAATTCAACAAGGCAATCATCAATAAATCAAAAAGAAATCAAGAAAAACATCACGAAGGAGATTAATGATCTACCAAAACTAGTTTTTCTATTCTCTTGTCTATGTTGTTTTATTTTAATTTGATTATTTCTATGGTTTCCGTCATAAACTAAACATCTAATCTAGGGTTTGATATAACCAAAACTTGAGAATATGGTTTGGTTTTATTATAGTTAATTCTTTAAGATTTTATATTCATGTTTATTTGTGTTATTTATTCTTAATACTTTCAGTTACTTGGTCACTAATTAAATGAGTAGATACTTGTCAATTTCGACACTCAAGAGGGGGAAATTTAGACGCGATCACAATAATAACACAACCTAAATTTTATGGGTTTTGATGAGAGAAAGTTGTAGAATCTATGAAACTTGTTCTATTTAAAAACCACGATCTTGATAAATCTTGATTTTAATTTGGAACAGAGATTTTGTAATTAATTTTTAGGATTAATTTTTATCAAGTACTCGAGAGAGGGGTTAGAATTACATTAATGTTATGCTGTTAAATAACAAGCCTTCCATTTAATATGGAAAATTGATTAGAGATAACTACGTTTTTTAGAATCATATTTGATAGTTAGGTGAAATCATAACGCTTGACTTTCTCATCTTGATTATTCTACTAAATTACATTGATATCATTGAATTCGTCACCATATTCATCATTAGATTAGTTTAAAACCATTAATCCTACACTTTGATTGTTTAGATAAAATAGAGGCTAAATAATTATAGTACTTAGTAATAAATTAAATTTCAATCATTGTGGGTTCGACATTCTAACTTCATTAATATATTACAAAACTTGACAACATACACTTGCAGTATAATTACGTTATATAAAACGTGTGACAAGTTTGTGGCTTCATTGTTGGGGATTGTTTTATTTGATTTTTACTAATATTATTACCAAGTAGCTTTTGTTTTAATTTAGATCTCTTAACTTTTAAATACTTTGCGTGTTCTTTATTTCAGGTTTATGCGAAGATCAAGGAGCGTCAGATTATTACCCGTTGATCTTGAAATGGAAAGAACCTTTAAATTTTTAAGTGGTATCAGAAAAATGAACTCAAAGCAATGGAAGAACAAGTAGCAAATCAAAACAATCAACAGCCGGCTATAAGAGACTATGTTAGGTCAGTTGTCAATGACAACTACTCCGGTATTGCACACCTAATAATAGCTGCAAATAATTTCGAACTGAAGCCACGGTTGATCCGCATGGTGCAACAAAATCAGTTTGGGGGATCTCCAACAAATGATCCAAATGCTTATCTTGGTTCTTTTCTCGAGATCTGCAATACCGTGAAGATGAACGGCTTTAATGAAGATGCCATCAGACTCCGTCTATTTTCTTTCTCCTTAATGAATAAAGCTAAAGTATGGTTCAAATAATTTCCATATGGATCCATCACAATTTAGGAGGGATTAGCTCAGAAATTTCTCACCAAATTCTTTCCTTCTTCCAAGGCAGCTCAATTACGAAGTAAAATTGGCCAGTTCAGACAAGTAGACTTTGAACCATTCTATGAGGCTTGGGAGAGGTTCAAAGATCTACTTAGAAGATGCCATCAACATGGTTATCAGAACTGGATAAAGATAGAGATATTTTACAATAGATTGAATGGTCAGACACGGACAGTAGTAGATGATGCAGCAGGGGGTACTTTGATGTCCAAGACTGCATATGCTGCCTACTCAATACTGGATGAAATAGCCACCAACAATTATCAATGGCCAAGCGAGCATTCAAATGTAAAGAAAGTTGATGGCCTTTATAAGGTGGATCCCATTACAGCCCTTACAGCTCAAATGTCATCTCTCACAACTCAAATAGCTGCATTGACATCACAAGGAAATCAGAAGAAAGCAGATTATATCATGGCTATTCCCACTTTATACCATGAGTTCGAGTCAGACTAGGAGCAAGTCTAGTATGTGAATGGCAAAAACTTCAATTAGAGAGGAAACTACTCATCAAACCAGTACCATCCAGGACTGCGAAACCATGAGAATCACACTTATGGTAACAATGCTAACGTGCTAGAACCACCATCTGGGTTTAATAATCAGGCGTCTTCTGAAGGAAAGCCATCATTGGAGGATATTTTGGGAACCTTCTTNAGAACCTCTCTTATGGTAACAATGTGAACGTGCTGCAGCCACTACGGGTTCAATAATCAGGCTTCTGAAAGAAAGCCATCACTGAAGGATATCTTGGGGACCTTTATTTCAGAGACAAGAGCGAGATTCAACAAGGATGAATACACACTTGGCAATATTGAAACTCACATGACCAACATGGGGGCTACAATAAAAAATCTAAAGGTACAGATTGGTCAGCTAGCAAGCAACTGCAATAAATTCCCAATAGAAATGGAAGTTTCTCAGTGACATCGAGGTCAATGCAAGGAAAAATTGCAATGCAATCACATTGAAAAGTGAAAAAGTAGTTGAAGACAGCAAGCCTACAGAGGCTTTGATTCCTACACTTGCTTCGGATCACATTGAAGAACAACTGGTTGAAGATGAGAAGGTTGTGGCAGAGACAACAAAGAAGACTTCTAAGCCTAACTCAATCACATTCCCAAACAATCCGCCAATCTCGAAGCTACCACTGTCATATCCACAGAGATTCTTGAAGAAGAAGTTTGATGAGCAGATTGCAAAATTCTTGGAAGTCTTCAAGAAGATCCATATCAACATTCATTTTGCAGATGCTTTAGCACAAATGCCTAATTATGCCAAATTTCTGAATGAATTGATGTTAAAGAAAAGGAAGTTTGAGACGGTGAAATTAATAGAAGAATGTAGTGTCATTCTCTAGAAAAAGCTCACTCAGAAACTAAAGGACCCAGAGAGCTTTACAATTCCATGTATAATTGGCGAGTATACCATTAATAAGGCATTGTGTGATCTAGGGGCTAGCATCAATATAATGCCCCTCTCCTTATTCAAGAAGTTGGGCCTTGGAAAACTGAAACCAACCACAATCACTTTACAACTAGCTGATAGATCCATCACATACCTTAGAGGAATCATTGAGGACGCGTTGGTTAAAATTGACCAGTTCATCTTTCCGGTGGATTTTGTAGTTTTGAATATGAAAGAAGATCAAGAATTACTATTAATTCTTGGTCGGCCCTTCTGGCAATTGGGCGAGCGTTAATTGATGTCCAATGATGAAAACTAACACTGAGGGTTAATGAAAAGCAAGTAATGTTCAACATCTATCAGGCAAAGAAATTCTAAAAAAAAGTCAACACTTGCACATGGTCCAATCAATTGACGCAATGGAAGGTAAAATTTTTAAAAGAGAATTATTCTATGACCCTCTAGAGCAGTACATGACAACCAGTTACTCAAAGATTGATACAGCTATTGCTGGAAGCTACACATGGACCAAGGAAGTGGTGGACTTCATCTTAGCTCAAGAACTCGATCCACCTCACAAAAAGAAGAATCGCATAGTAAAACCTTTGAAACCTTCCAACATTGGTAAATCAAAAAAGGTTTTGAAGGCTAACTGGAGTTGAAGCGGTCTCCTAATCCTAATGGTCATGCTATTCTGAAGACGAATTCAGAGCCAAGGACAAAGTTTCAAATCATGAAGGGAAGAGTGCCTCTTGAAGATCCAACTTAAGGCATTCTTGCAATGTCAAACTAATGACTTTAAAGAAGCGCTTATTGGAAGGCAACCCATCTTTTCTATCTCTCTTTCTCTTAGTTTTTGATATTAGTGTCAAATTTTAGTTAGCAATGAGTTTTATTTTTTTTATTTTTTTATATAGGAAATCTTAAATTTGGCTGAGAAGATAGAAGACGAATCCATCAAATCCATCATCATAGCACCATAACATCATCGGCAATGCAGACAATTCAGGGAAGCTCTCATTCTTTTCCATTAATTTTACATTCAGGACAATGTTTAATTTATGTTTGGGGGGTGAAATATAAATTTTCTAATTGCCTTATTTTTTGTGTGTGTGAAACTTTTTGTTTCGTTAGATTTTAGTGATTGTTAAAAAAAAAATTGTTTCGCATGCTTGTATGAGTTAGATACTCTTGTCGGCATTGATGTATATACTTGAGAACAATGTATTAGTTTATGAATTATGAATAAGTTGTGTGTTTTGGGTTAAATTTTTGCTTATTCATGTGAAACATACTTATGTACGTGAATTGATTGTAGCGTCGTACATGAATAGATTGATTCATATGATTTATGTTGAAATAAAGAACTTAGATGCTCAATCCTAAAACATATTGTTCACTACATCCTTAACCTTATATTATATAGCATAATTTGGGGTGTTCGAGCCGGTGCAAGATATGATTTAGACTTACTGTGATTCCGTGTATGTTGAAAAAAAAATAGTGGTATGAGTGTCTTTAACTTTCAAGTATGAAAACTACGTGATAACCGTATGCTAGGGATCTAACCCCTTTTAATTCTGCTTTTCTTGTAAAGAAAAAGAACATTGCACTTGTTAAGTCTATACCTCACGCCGACACCTTTTTTACTCGAATTAGTAAGTTTGTTGAGGTATCTCGAAACCTGAAACCCTTTGGCCTTTAAAGTTAGAGAGTTATCGACTAAAAGCTCGTTACATGGGTTACTAAGAAAAAAAAGGATGAGGTTGATGTTGAGCTAAAAATATCAAAATAAGCAAATACTTGTGCAATTGTGAAATAATTATGGTGGCTTAGATAACTAGTATGTTTGAATCACTTGGTACAAGCTTGATTGCCGAATCACTCATGAATTTGGAGAATCATTACATGCATAAATTGCTGACATTGCCGGTTAGACTAAACCAAATTAGAGTGGTGCAAGAAATTGATAATAGAAAATCAACCTTAGAATACACATTGGGAAGAGAATAAAAGAAAACAAGTTTGGGGGTGTGTGAATCCCATAAGCGAAGAAACGATATATTTGACTTTTTAGGTCGGGAGTTGAACAAACTTGTGAATGGACAGCATTGCACTTGATTCTTCACACACACACACACCTATTTTGCATTAAAAATGTGAAAATTTGACTTTTGCATTATAACTTTAAAATAGTTCATGAATTTGATATCATGTTTTCAACCCTGAACCATAAAGACAAGCTATCTAACTAAACTTGTTTTAGGTAGGTTTGTTTGTTAGTTTTGTTTGTGTGTTCTCATAAGTTTCTTTTCCCTTTCTTGCGTGTTTGCTCGAGGACTAGCAAAATATTAAGTTTGGGAATGTTTGAAGAGTATGGTTCACTCATTATTTCAATGCCTCTTAAACTTGTTATTTTGATTGTCTTCAAGACTTTTAGGATATTTTAATGTTTTTTTTAGGTTAGGTGAATTAGTGTAAATAATGTAAAACATGGAGAAAATAGTGATGTTGGTATGAAATAAGGAGAAGTTGATGTTGATTTGGTGAAACTTGATGATTGGGGGCTAAATTAAAAGAAAGAAGTGAATAACGACGAAAAACGGTAAAATCCAAAGTTTGAGGACTCAATTGAAAATTTTCAATAATTGATTCGGACCATAAAATGATAATTAAGACTGCTAAGAGTCACCCAGACGCAATTAGAAGTAAAAAATGAGTGAAATATCTTCAAAATATCTTCACAAATCAATTTTCAACCATACAAGTATGTTCCAGATTTTTATCCAGAATTGAGACTCGTTTTTGATATGGTAAAAGTTCAAATTGCAAATTGACTTTTGAAGCAAAGTTGTAGCCCTTTGAGTTATCTTTCCAATGCTCTTCGAATTACCTCAATCGGATATCGAGAGAAAATTTAATAATAAATATACTGAAAATGTGCAGTGCTGATTTTCTAGCTGAAAGTGGGCGCCGCAACGCCATTGTTTCTGAATTTTCACAGCAACGCGATGCCACAAGTGCGGCGCCGCTGGACAGCTAGGGTATTTTATTTGCGTTGAACTTCTTTTTAAGCCCAATTCAACTCCAATTCCTCTTGGGACTTCAAGATGTTATAATATAATTTCTATAGTTTATTCTTCAATTTCTAGTCGTTACTCTATCCAAATTTTGGTAAGGTTGGTAAGTTTTGGTTTTAAAGTCATTAATCAAATCAAAAATCAATTTTCAATCACCATGAACATCTCAAATCACCACCAAGAACACCAAAACTACCACTAGTCACCTTGCTACTATAGCCATCCCAAATCGGAAACCCAAGTGGCTCACCGTCGACCATCTCCTTCTTTGGCCCCACCACAACCACCTCCTCTTAGTACACACTCCACCGCCACCTCTTTTTACTTTTATTACTGCCATTCTGCCACCACCTCATTTTCCCTTCCATCGTCGCCCACCACCACTTTCTCCTTCCACCGTCACCACCACTTTTTCTGCATATCTGATTTCAAAGTATGACCTTAATTGTGTTGTTAAAATCTGGAACCTTGATGTCCCTTCTGTGTCAGCTTGAGGAAGCTGAGCTTTATTAATTATTGGAAGTTTGAGAAGTCCTTACTAAGGGAGGAAGTTACTATTAGGAATTCAGGAGGAAATTATATGGCATAATATGAAGTAACAATCACAACACTAGAAGAACACAAGAGCAATTGGCAAAAGAATGAAGAATTTATTAATAAGAAGAAAAATTCAAAGAATTGTGTTTCAAGATTGTATTCTAATGTCTCTCTCTAACTCAATTACAAAGCTATAATTTCGTGAAGTATATATAGGACCCAAAAGAATATGTTTTATATAGAAAGAGGATAAAAAACGAGCTAGAAAAATTGAAACAAAACATTTTCAAATAAGTCTGTCGTTCGAAGGACGCGCAGTGCTCGAGTGGTAGCCGACACAGAGCAAGCGGCAATCCTGTGCTGCCAATGGCTCCCAAGCACTGAGTTTTGGCCCCAAAATCTGTTTCATGGCGCCGTTGTTGCTTCAAACTTTTAATTGCCAACTTTGATGTCTTTTTAACTCATTTTCAACCGAAACACGAGCCAACGTCGAAATTTGGGTCACATATTCAACAAATCTCCACATTGACACAAATTTCACTACAATGAACAATGTTTCAAAGTTTTTCCACATAGAGACAAGTTTCACTACAAGGAATAAAACTTGGCTCTTAAAAAAATTATTTACAAAATTCTCATCTTGCTTCACAAAATCCAACTATGAAAAATTCAATCAACTGAATTCAAGCACTGCTCGGTAGAATTACCTCGAATGCCAAAGTTGCTCGCATTATCACCACGAGTAACAAATCACAAATTACCAAACATGGCATAAACATACCATGTAATAGAATCACCACAACCTGCTTATGTAGAAGGTTATTTGCTAGACTCAATACATTCAATCACACTTAAAGCATACACCACAAAATCAGCTTTTCCGTACCTTTGTGGAGGCATAATATCTCTTCAGGTCTATCTTTAACAATTGAATATGATGGCACCGTTGGTGATGGTGGAAAAGCGACATTACCCATAACTTCTAAACTCGATTGAGATGTATTTTTCAATGTAAACCCCAAACAAGATTCCAGTGATCCTGTACAAAACTGAATATCCATCAAAGAACTTAATTTCTGCTGATTGGTCTCCAATGACTCTATAGAACCCTGTAGGAGACCTTCTCTGTCCATACAATACAACGCATGCACATTTACTAACCTTCAAGATTCAACCTTTACCAATATACTTGTACCCTTTTGAATCAAGAGTATTCACTGAGATAATAATTTCTCTTCAAATCTGGAACATGCCTCACTTCATCATGTATCCTAACTTTCTCATCAAACATCTTTATTCTGACCCTTCTAATACCAACTCTCTTACAAGGTTCATTGTTACCCATTACCACAACACCTTTTGAAACTGTTTTATATGTTGAAAATAAATCTCGATTAAACACATATGAAAAGTGATGCTATATCAAGAATCCAATTCTCATCAGGTTTGGAGTCGCTGTAAAAAGTAACCAAAAGTTCTCCATCACTGTAGCAATTTTCTGCAATGACTGATTCACCTAGAGTTTCTGGTTGCTTTCCCTTTTGACTTGCAACCAATTTTTCTCTATTCTACAAATTTTAGCAATCATTCTAACGTACACCTTCTTTTTGCAATAGTTACAAATTTATTACTGAAATTAGACTTCGAACTACCCTTCTCATGATGACCATGAACAATAAGGTCTTCTCCTTGGGACTTAAATCCAACAAAATGTTTCATCTTCTCCTCTGAAAACGAAGTATCATATATTTCTTAAACGATGAAAGTATGACAACTATATAATATCGTGTCTCTAAACGACATATATGTATCACAACTACATAATATTGTGTCTCTAAACGTCATATATGAAGCAGACAACGAACATAATAAAATTAAACCCAAATCCTCTTCATCATACTTAACTTTCAAGGTTTTCAAACCAGCGACAATTTCTTTAAAGACAACAAGGTAATTTTTTAAGGAAGTACCTTTTATCATATGATGATAATATAAACGTTGTTTCAAATGTAATTTGCTGCTTAGACTCTTCATCATGCATAATTGCTCCAACTTTAACCATAATGTAATCATAGTTTTTTCCTTCAAAACGCCCTAAAGAATATAATTCAAGAGATGAAAGATGAATCTATGATAGAGCATTTTGTTCCTTACGTTGTTTCACCTACATCAATCAATTTGAGGGCATCTTATCAAATCCACATGAGCGAGCACTGCTGGCATCTTCACCTAACACAACGAGAATTTAGTATTGCGATCCAAAAGCGAAATATCATACTTCATGGTTACCATCATAAGAACAAAAAATTCAAACAAGTCAAACCTTAATCTCGTATACCACTTTTTAGGAATTCAAGACAATATTATATAGCATAATATGAAGTAGCAATCATAACATTAGAAGATCGCCAGAACAATTGGTACAGGAATGAAGAATTTATTAATAAGGAGAGAAAATACAATGAATTGTATTCCATGATTGTATTCTAATGTCTCTCTAACTAAACTACAAAGCCATAATTTTGTGGAATATATATATATAAAGGACCTAAAAGAATATGTTTTCGATGGAAAGAGGATAAAAAATGAACTAGAAAAATGGAAATAAAACTTTTCCAAGTAAGAGCGGTAGCCTCTGCCAAGCAAGTGGCAGCTCGGCGCTGCCAATGATGCTCAGGCGCTAAGTTTCGATCCCAAAATCCGTTTCTTGGTGCATAGGCGCCCCGTTTGGGTGCCCAAGCGCCCAGTTGCTGTTCCAAGCTTCCAATTGCCAACTTTGATCCATCTTTAACTCATTTTTCAACCGAAACACGAACCAACGTCGAAACTTGGGTCACATATTTAGCAGTTACGCATTTTGATATTGATGAAATTTTAAGTAAGAACACGTTTTGTTCGAAATAGATTTAGCATTGGGAGCATGTGAACTCTTTTTAAATTCTTAATCAATGGTTAGTATTGAAATTCCTATAAAGACACATTATTTATGTTATTGAGATATATTTATCGTATGAACAACTTTCCTGAAATTAGATATGCTTGGTTGTTTGTGCATGTGTATGTTCTTGTTCTTGTGGTAGTTAGGAGAGGTGGTGTTGATGGCAATGGTGGAAGCTATGTCAGATTTGGTTGTTGGGGGAGGTGTATTTAACGAGAGTGTTGTTGGCGATGATGATGTGGACGACAAAGGGCCAATGATAGTTGTAACATGGAGTGACGATGTTATAGCGGCAGGAAAGGTGGTAACGGCAACAATGGGGAAGGTGATGGTGGTGTAACGGTAAGGGTACGTTTGATTGTGAGCATGAAATTTGGAAATAAAATAGATTTTAGGTAATTCAATTGTTTAGAACTTATTTGTATGAAAATTATTAATTAAATGTGTTTGATTGATTTAGTTTTCAACTTAGAAAATATTATATTTGTCCATTTTTTTATTGGTGGATAGGTGAAAGGGAGAGAAAAAAATAGTGAATTATATGGAAAATAAAAATCATCTCTCCTTAAAGAAAATATTTTCTTGTTTTCAAAGAAAATGTGGTCACGTGACCAAAAGTAAGAAAATATTTTTCGTAGAAAAAATTATCAATCAAACAGCATAAAAGTAGGAAATTAGGTTGAAAAAACACTATTTCCATAAAAAATATCAGCAATCAAATGCATCATAAATGTTACAAGCCGTGGCAACTGTGATAGAGTAATAGTAAATGTTTCAAATGGTGGGACCAGCAAACTGGCAACTGTTGAAATAGGCAATGAATTTTGTTTAACAAATCGTGTTACAAATGATGACAACAACTACGATGACGAAATCAGGGTGGTGAGATTAGTGTATCATAATTTTATAATATGTAAGACATTGTATTACAAAATTTATTGTAAAAAAAAAAAGTATTTTGAGGATAAAAAATATTTGCCTAGCCTAGCACGATTCATATCAAGTCTTGGTGATTTTTTGGACGGACATACACAAATTGTGTTGTGTTGAGTACTTTGTTTTACACATCTAACAACAACCATGCAAATTTTTACCCTCCTCCCACCACGTACATCCCAGCCTTTTATCAAAGGGCGTGTTTGTCTAAGCTTGGAAAATTCACTATAGACTAAAAGATAAAAAAAAATATTTTATTGCACAATG